>OX328011.1:35804819-35891819 GCA_946811545.1 Netelia fuscicornis | reverse complement strand
GGGCTCAGGAGAAGACGCGTCAATTGATCGGGGCTCAGGACACGACGCGGCGACGGATCGGGGCTTGGAGACGGCGCGTGGACCGATTGGGGCTTAGGAGACGACGCCTGGACCGATCGGGCCTCAGGAGACGGCGCGTGGACCGATCGGGACTCAGGAGACGGCGCGTGGATCGATTGGGGCGTGGATACGGCGCGTGACGCGACCGGGGTTCAGGAGGCCGCGCGTGGAGCGATCATGGCTCGGCGACGGCGCGTGGACCGATCGGGGCTCGGAGACGGCGCGTGAACCGACCGGGGCTCAGGAGACGGCGCGTGGACCGATCGGGGCTCGGAGACGGCACGTTAACTGATCGGGGCTTAGGAGACGATTCGTGGACCGATCGGGCTCGGAGCCGGCATGTGAACCGATCGGCGCTCAGGAGGCTGCGCGTGGACCGATCGAGGCTCGGCGACGGCGCGTGGACCGATCGGCGCTCGGAGACGGCGCGTGGATCGATCGGGGATCGGGGACGGCGCGTGGAACGATCGCGGCTCGGAGTCGACGCGTTAGCCGATCGGGGCTTAGGAGACGATGCGTAGACCGATAGGGGCTCGGAGACGGCGCGTGGACCGACCGGGGTTTAGGAGAAGGCGCTTGGACCGAACGGGGCTTAGGAGACGGCGCGTGGACCGATCGGGGCTCGGAGACGGCGCGTGGAACGATCGGCGCTCAGGAGATGGCGCGTCAACCGATCGGCGCTCGGAGACGGCGCGTGGACCGATCGGGGCTTAGGAGACGGCGCGTGGACCGATCGGAGATCAGGAGATTACGCGTGGACCGATCGGGGTTGTGGAAGCGGCGCACGGACCGATCGTGGCTCGGAGACGGCGCGTGGGGGCATCGGGGCTTTGAAGACGACGCGTGGACCGATCGGGGCTCAGGAAACGGCGTGTGGTACGATCGGGGCTCAGGAGATGACGCGTGGATCGATCGGGGCTCAGGAGACGACGCGTCGAACAATCGGGGCTCAGGAGACGGCGCGCGAACCGACTGGGGCTCAGGAGAATCGCGTGGATCGATCGGGGCTCCAGAGGCGCCGCGTGGACCGATTGGGACCAGGAGACGGTGCGTGAACCGTTCGGGGCTCGGAGACGGCGCGTGGACCGATCGGGGCTCGGAGACGACGCGTAGACCGATCGGTGCTCGGAGACAGCGTGTGGACCGACTGGGGCTCGGAGACGGCGCGTGGACC
Source organism: Netelia fuscicornis (assembly GCA_946811545.1). NCBI lineage: Eukaryota > Metazoa > Arthropoda > Insecta > Hymenoptera > Ichneumonidae > Netelia > Netelia fuscicornis. Next base: position 35,890,585 of record OX328011.1, on the reverse strand, counting down.
GATCGTGGTTTAGGAGAAGGCGCGTGGAATGATCGGGGTTCAGGAGACGGCGCGAGGAGCGATCGGGGCTCAGGAGAAGACGCGTCAATTGATCGGGGCTCAGGACACGACGCGGCGACGGATCGGGGCTTGGAGACGGCGCGTGGACCGATTGGGGCTTAGGAGACGACGCGTGGACCGATCGGGCCTCAGGAGACGGCGCGTGGACCGATCGGGACTCAGGAGACGGCGCGTGGATCGATTGGGGCGTGGATACGGCGCGTGACGCGACCGGGGTTCAGGAGGCCGCGCGTGGAGCGATCATGGCTCGGCGACGGCGCGTGGACCGATCGGGGCTCGGAGACGGCGCGTGAACCGACCGGGGCTCAGGAGACGGCGCGTGGACCGATCGGGGCTCGGAGACGGCACGTTAACCGATCGGGGCTTAGGAGACGATGCGTGGACCGATCGGGCTCGGAGCCGGCGTGTGAACCGATCGGCGCTCAGGAGGCTGCGCGTGGACCGATCGAGGCTCGGCGACGGCGCGTGGACCGATCGGGGCTCGGAGACGACGCGTGTACAGATCAGGGCTTGGTGACGGCGCGTTTACCGATAGCAGCTCGGAGACGGCCCGTGGACGGATCGCGGCTTAGGAGACGGCGCGTGGACCGATCGGGGCTCAGGAGAGGGTGCGTGGACCGGTCGAGGCTCGGCGACGGCGCGTGGACCGATCGGGGCTCGGAGACGACGCGTGTACAGATCAGGGCTTGGTGACGGCGCGTTTACCGATAGCAGCTCGGAGACGGCCCGTGGACGGATCGCAGCTTAGGAGACGGCGCGTGGACCGATCGGGGCTCGGAGACAGCGCGTGGACCGACTGGGACTAAGGCGGTTGCGCGTGGACCAATTGGGGTTCGGCGACGGCGCGTGGACCGCTCGGCGCTCGGAGACGGCGCGTTAACCGATCGGGGCTTACGAGACGATGCGTGAACCGATCGGGGCTCGAAGACGGGGCGTGGACCGATCGGGGCTCAGGAGACGGCGCGTGGACCGATTGGGGCTCGGGAGACTGCGCGTGGATGGATCGGGGCTTAGGGAACGACGCGTGGACCGATCGGGGCTCAGGAGTCGGCGCGTGGACCGATCGGGGCTCACGAGACGGCGCGTCGACCGATCGGGGCTCAGGAGACGGCGCCTGGACCGATCGGAGCGCAGGAGGCGGCGCGTGGACCGACCGGGGCTCAGGAGACAGTGAGTGGACGGATCGGGACTCAGGAGATGGCGCGTGAACCGATCGGCGCTCGGAGACGGGGCGTGGACCGATTGGGGTTTAACAGAGGACGCGTCGACCGATCGGGGCTCAGGAGACAGCGCGTGGACGGATCGAGTCTCAGAAGACGGTGCGTGAACCGATCGGCGCTCGGAGACGGGGCCTGGACCGATCGGGACTTAGGAGACAGCGCGTGGATGGATCGGGGCGTAGGGAACGACGCGTGGATCGATCGGGGCTCAGGAGACGGCGCGTGGACCGATCGGGGCTCGGAGACGGCGCGTGGAACGATCGGCGCTCAGGAGATGGCGCGTCAACCGATCGGCGCTCGGAGACGGCGCGTGGACCGATCGGGGCTTAGGAGACGGCGCGTGGACCGATCGGAGATCAGGAGATTACGCGTGGACCGATCGGGGTTGTGGAAGCGGCGCACGGACCGATCGTGGCTCGGAGACGGCGCGTGGGGGCATCGGGGCTTTGAAGACGACGCGTGGACCGATCGGGGCTCAGGAAACGGCGTGTGGTACGATCGGGGCTCAGGAGATGACGCGTGGATCGATCGGGGCTCAGGAGACGACGCGTCGAACAATCGGGGCTCAGGAGACGGCGCGCGAACCGACTGGGGCTCAGGAGAATCGCGTGGATCGATCGGGGCTCCAGAGGCGCCGCGTGGACCGATTGGGACCAGGAGACGGTGCGTGAACCGTTCGGGGCTCGGAGACGGCGCGTGGACCGATCGGGGCTCGGAGACGACGCGTAGACCGATCGGTGCTCGGAGACAGCGTGTGGACCGACTGGGGCTCGGAGACGGCGCGTGGACCGATCGTGGTTTAGGAGAAGGCGCGTGGAATGATCGGGGTTCAGGAGACGGCGCGAGGAGCGATCGGGGCTCAGGAGAAGACGCGTCAATTGATCGGGGCTCAGGACACGACGCGGCGACGGATCGGGGCTTGGAGACGGCGCGTGGACCGATTGGGGCTTAGGAGACGACGCGTGGACCGATCGGGCCTCAGGAGACGGCGCGTGGACCGATCGGGACTCAGGAGACGGCGCGTGGATCGATTGGGGCGTGGATACGGCGCGTGACGCGACCGGGGTTCAGGAGGCCGCGCGTGGAGCGATCATGGCTCGGCGACGGCGCGTGGACCGATCGGGGCTCGGAGACGGCGCGTGAACCGACCGGGGCTCAGGAGACGGCGCGTGGACCGATCGGGGCTCGGAGACGGCACGTTAACCGATCGGGGCTTAGGAGACGATGCGTGGACCGATCGGGCTCGGAGCCGGCGTGTGAACCGATCGGCGCTCAGGAGGCTGCGCGTGGACCGATCGAGGCTCGGCGACGGCGCGTGGACCGATCGGGGCTCGGAGACGACGCGTGTACAGATCAGGGCTTGGTGACGGCGCGTTTACCGATAGCAGCTCGGAGACGGCCCGTGGACGGATCGCGGCTTAGGAGACGGCGCGTGGACCGATCGGGGCTCGGAGACAGCGCGTGGACCGACTGGGACTAAGGCGGTTGCGCGTGGACCAATTGGGGTTCGGCGACGGCGCGTGGACCGCTCGGCGCTCGGAGACGGCGCGTTAACCGATCGGGGCTTACGAGACGATGCGTGAACCGATCGGGGCTCGAAGACGGGGCGTGGACCGATCGGGGCTCAGGAGACGGCGCGTGGACCGATTGGGGCTCGGGAGACTGCGCGTGGATGGATCGGGGCTTAGGGAACGACGCGTGGACCGATCGGGGCTCAGGAGTCGGCGCGTGGACCGATCGGGGCTCACGAGACGGCGCGTCGACCGATCGGGGCTCAGGAGACGGCGCCTGGACCGATCGGAGCGCAGGAGGCGGCGCGTGGACCGACCGGGGCTCAGGAGACAGTGAGTGGACGGATCGGGACTCAGGAGATGGCGCGTGAACCGATCGGCGCTCGGAGACGGGGCGTGGACCGATTGGGGTTTAACAGAGGACGCGTCGACCGATCGGGGCTCAGGAGACAGCGCGTGGACGGATCGAGTCTCAGAAGACGGTGCGTGAACCGATCGGCGCTCGGAGACGGGGCCTGGACCGATCGGGACTTAGGAGACAGCGCGTGGATGGATCGGGGCGTAGGGAACGACGCGTGGATCGATCGGGGCTCAGGAGACGGCGCGTGGACCGATCGGGGCTCGAAGACGGCGCGTGGACCGATCGGGTCTCAGGAGGCCGCGCGTGGACAGATCATGACTCGGCGACGGCGCGTGGACCGATCGGGGCTCGGAGACTACGCGTGGACCGATCGGGGCTCGGAGACAGCGCGTGGACCGACTGGGGCTCAGGCGGTTGCGCGTGGACCAATTGGGGTTCGGCGACGGCGCGTGGACCAATCGGGGCTCGGAGACGGCGCGTTAACCGATTGGGGCTTAGGAGACCATGCGTGACCCGACCGGGGCTCGAAGACGGCGCGTGGACCGATCGGGGCTCGGAGACGACGCGTGGACCGATCGGGGCTCGGAGACAGCGCGTGGACCGACTGGGGCTCAGGCGGTTTCGCGTGGACCAATTGGGGTTCGGCGACGGCGCGTGGACCGATCGGGGCCCAGGAGGCCGCGCGTGGACCGATCGGGGCTCAGGAAACGGCGCGTGGACCGATTGGGGCTCGTATACGGCGCGTGAACCAATCGGGCCTCAGGAGGCCGCACGTGGACCGATCGCGGCTCGGCGACGGCGCGTGGACCGATCGGGGCTCAGGAGGCCGCGCGTGGACCGATCATAGCTCGGCGACGGCGCGTGGAACGATCGGGGCTCGGAGCGGCGCGTAGAACGATCGCGGCTCGGCGACGGCGCGTGGACCGATCGGGGCTCAGGAGGCTGCGCGTGGATCGATTGGGGCTCAGGAGACGGCGCGTGGACCGCTCGGGGCTCGAAGACGGCGCGTGGAACGATCAGGGCTCAGGAGACGTCACGTGAAATGATCGGCGCTCGGAGACGGCGCGTGGACCGATCGGGGCTCAGGAGAAGGCGCGTGGACCGATCGGGGCTTAGTACAAGGCGCTTGGACCGATCGGGGCTTAGGAGACGACGAGTGGACCGATCGGAGATCGGAGACGGTGCGTGGAACGATCGGGGCTCAGGAGACGGCGCGTGGACCGATCGGGGCTCAGGAGTCGGCGCGTGGACCTATTGGGGCTCGGATACGGCGCGTGAACCAACCGGGACTCAGAAGCCCGCGCGTGGACCGATCCCGGCTCGGCGACGGCGTGTGGACCGATGGGGCTCAGGAGCCGCGCGTGGACCGATCAGGGCTCAGGAGACGTCACGTGAAATGATCGGCGCTCGGAGACGGCGCGTGGACCGATCGGGGCTCAGGAGAAGGCGCGTGGACCGATCGGGGCTTAGTGGAAGGCGCGTGGACCGATCGGGGCTTAGGAGACGACGAGTGGACCGATCGGAGATCGGAGACGGTGCGTGGAACGATCGGGGCTCAGGAGACGGCGCGTGGACCGATCGGGGCTCAGGAGCCGGCGCGTGGACCTATTGGGGCTCGGATACGGCGCGTGAACCAACCGGGACTCAGAAGCCCGCGCGTGGACCGATCCCGGCACGGCGACGGCGTGTGGACCGATGGGGCTCAGGAGCCGCGCGTGGACCGATCATGGCTCGGTGACGGCGCGTGGACCGATCGGGGCTTAGGTGACGATGCATGGACCGATTGGGCTCAGGAAGCAGCGCCTGGACCGATCGTGGCTCGGAGACGGCGCGTGGACCGATCGAGGCTCGGAGACGACGCGTGTACGGATCGGGGATTCGGCGATGACGCGTGGACCGATCCGGGCTCAGGAGACGGCGCGTGGACGGATCGGGGCTCGGAGACAGCGCGTGGAACGATCGGAGCTCAGGAGACGGCGCGTGAACCGATCGGCGCTCGGAGACGGCGCGTGGACCGATGGGGGATGAGGAGAAGGCGCGTGGACTGATCGGGGCTTAGGAGACGGCGCATAGACCGATCGGGGCTCGGAGACGGCGCGTGGAACGATCGGGGCTCAGGTGACGGCGCGTGATCCGATCGGCGCTCGGAGACGGCGCGTGGACCGATCGGGGCTTAGCAGAAGGCGCTTGGACCGATCGGGGTTTAGCAGAAGGCGCTTGGACCAATCGGGGCTTAGGAGACGGCGCGTGGACCGATCGAGGCTCGGCGACTGCGCGTGGAGCGATCGGGGCTCAGGAGACGGCGCGTGAACCAATCGGCGCTCCGAGACGGCGCGTGGACCGATCGGGGCTTAGGAGACGGCGCGTAGACCGATCGGGGCTCGGAGACGGCGCGTGGAACGATCGGGGCGCAGGTGACGGCGCGTGAACCGATCGGCGCTCGGAGACGGCGCGTGGACCGATCGGGGCTTAGCAGAAGGCACTTAGACCGATCGGGGCTTAGCAGAAGGCGCTTGAACCGATCGGGGATTAGGAGACGGCGCGTGGACCGATCGGAGCTCGGAGACGGCGCGTGGAACGATCGGGGCTCAGGAGACGGCGCGTGAACCGATCGGCGCTCGGAGACGGCGCGTGGACCGACTGGGGCACAGGCGATGGCGTGTGGACCAATTGGGGTTCGGCGACGGCGCGTGGACCGATCCGGGCTCAGGAGACGGCGCGTGGACCGATCGGGGCTCTGGCGGTTTCGCGTGGACCAATTGGGGTTCGGCGACGGCGCTTGGACCGATCGGGGCTTAGGAGACGACGCGTGCACCGATCGGGGCCCGGAGACGGATCGTGGACAGATTGGGGATTAGGAGACGGCGCGTGGACCGATCGGGGCTGGGAGACGGCACGTGGACCAATGGGGGCTTAGGAGACGACGCGTGGACCGATCGGGGTGTAGGCGACAACGCGTGTACCTATCGGGGCTCAGGAGACAGCGCGTGGACCGATCAGGGCTCGGCGACTGCGCGTGGACCGATCGGGGCCCGGAGACGGGTCGTGGACCGATCGGGGCTCAGGAGACGGCGCGTGGACCGATTGGGGCTCGGATACGGCGCGTGAACCAATCGGGGCTCAGGAGGCCGCTCGTGGACCGATCGCGGCTCAGGAGGCCGCTCGTGGACCGATCGCGGCTCGGCGACGGCGCGTGGACCATCGGGGCTCAGGAGGCCGCACGTGGACCGATCATGGCTCGGCGACGGCGCGTGGACCGATCGGGGCTCGGAGACGATGCGTGGACCGATCGAGGTTCGGCTACAGCGCGTGAACCGACAGGGTCTCAGGCGATTGCGCGTGGACCAATTGGGGTTCGGCGACCGCGCGTGGACCGTTCGGGGCTCGGAGACGGCGCGTTAACCGATCGGGGCTTAGGAGGCGATGCGTGAACCGATCGGGGCTCGGAGAAGGGGCGTGGACCGATCGGGGCCTAGGACACAACGCGTGGACCGATCGTGGCTCAGGAAGCGGCGCCTGGACCGATCGTGGCCCGGAGACGGCGCGAGAAGGCATCTGGGCTTACAAGACGACGCGTGGATCGAACGGGGCTCGGAGACGGCGCATGAACCGACCGGGGCTCAGGAGACGGCGCGTGGACTGATCGGGGCGTAGGACACGGCGCGTTAACCGATCGGGGCTTACGAGACGGCGTGTGAACGTATCGGGGCTTAGGAGAGGATGCGTTGACCGATCGGGGCTCATGAGACGGCGCGTAGACCGATCGGGGCTCAGGAGACGGCGCGTGGACCGATCGGTGCTCGGAGACGGCGCGTGGACCGATCGGGGCGTAGGACACGGCGCGTGTACCTATCGGGGCTCACGAGACAGCGTGTGGACCGATTGGGGCTCAGGAGACGGCGCGTGAAATGATCGGCGCTCTGAGACGGCGCGTGGACCGATCGGTGCTCGGAGACGGCGCGTGGACGGACTGCGGCTCAGAATGCGGTACGCGGACCGATCGGGGATCGGACACGGCGTGTGGACCGATCGAGGCTCGGAGACGACGCGTTTACGGATCGGGGATCAGGAGACGACGCGTGGAACGATCCGGGCTCAGGAGACGGAGCGTGGACCGATCGGGACTCGGATACGGAGTGTGGAACGATCGGGGCTCGGGTGACGGCGCGTGAACCGATCGGCGCTCGGAGACGGCGCGTGGATCGATCGGGGATCGGGGACGGCGCGTGGAACGACCGGGGTTTAGGAGAAGACGCTTGGACCGAACGGGGCTTAGGAGACGGCGCGTGGACCGATCGGGGCTCAGGAGACGGCGCGCGGACCGACTGGAGCACAGGAGACGACGCGTGGACCGATCGGGCGTAGGAGACGACGCGTGTACCTATCGGGGCTCACAACACAGCGTGTGGACCGATTGGGGCTCAGGAGACGGCGCGTGGAACGATCGGGGCTCAGGAGACGGCGCGTCAACCGATCGGCGCTCGGAGACGGCGCGTGGACCGATCGGGGCTTAGGAGACGGCGCGTGTACCTATCGGGGCTCACGAGACAGCGTGTGAACCGATTTGGGCACAGGAGACGACGCGTGGACCGATCGGGGCTCAGGCGACGGCGCGTGGACCGATCGGGGCTCAGGAGACGACGCGTGGTTCGATCGGGGCTCAGAAGACGACGCGTCGACCGATCGGGGCTCAGGTGACGGCGCGCGGACCGACCGGGGCTCAGGAGACGGAGCGTGAAATGATCGGCGCTCGGAGAGGGCGCGTGGACCGATTGGGACTTAAGAGACGACGGGTGAACCGATCGGGGCTTAGGAGACGGCACGTAAATCGATCGGGGCTCAGGAGAAGGGGTGTGGACCGATCGGGGCTCAGGAGATGGCGCGTGAAATGATCGGCGCTCGGAGAGGGCGCGTGGACCGATCGGGGCTCGGCGATGGCGCGTGGACCGATCAGGGCTCTGAGACGACGCGTGTACGGATCGGGGCTTGGTGACGGCGCGTTTACCGATCGCGGCTCGGAGACGGCCCATGGACAGATCGGGGCTTAGGAGACGGCGCGTGGGCCGAACGGGGCTCAGGAGACGGCGCGTGGACCAGTCGGGGCTTAGGAGACGACGCCTGGACAGATCGGGGCTTAGGAGGCGGCGTGTGGAACGATCGGTGCTCAGGAGACGGCGCGTGCACCAATCGGCGCTCGGAGACGGCGCGTGGAGCGACCGGGGCTCAGGCGGTTTCGCGTGGACCAATTGGGGTTCGGCGACGGCGCGTGGACCGATCGAGGCTCGGAGACGACGCGTGTACGGATCGGGGATTCGGGGACGACGCGTGGAACGATCCGGGCTCAGGAGACGGCGCGTGGACCGATCGGGGCTCGGAGACGGCGCTTCGAATGATCGGGGCTCAGGTGACGGGGCGTGAACCGATCGGCGCTCGGGGACGGCGCGTGGACCGATCGGGGCTTATGAGAAGGCGCTTGGACCGATCGGGGCTTAGGAGACGGCGCGTGGGCCGATCAGAGCTCGGAGACGGCGCGTGGAACGATCGGGGCTCAGGCGACGGCGCGTGGACCGATCGGGGCTCGGAGACGGCGCGTGGACCGATCGGGGCTTAGGAGAAGGCGCTTGGACCGATCGGGGCTTAGGAGACGGCGCGTGGCCCGATCGGAGCTCGGAGACGGCGCGTGGAACGATCGGGGCTCAGGAGACGGCGCGTGAACCGATCGGCGCTCGGAGACGGCGCGTGGACCGATCGGGGCTCAGAAGACGACGCGTCGACCGATCGGGGCTCAGGTGACGGCGCGCGGCCCGACCGGGGCTCAGGAGACGGCGCGTGAAATAATCGGCGCTCGGAGAGGGCGCGTGGACCGATGGGGGCTTAAGAGACGACGGGTGGACCGATCGGGGCTTAGGAGACGGCACGTGAATCGATCGGGGCACAGGAGACGGCGCGTGCACCGGTCGGGGCTTAGGAGACGACGCGTCGACAGATCGGGGCTCAGGAGAAGGGGTGTGGACCGATCGGGTCTCGGCGATGGCGCGTGGACCGATCAGGGCTCGGAGACGACACGTGTACGTATCGGGGCTTGGTGACGGAGCGTGGACCGATCGGGGCTCACGAAGCGGCGCCTGAACCGATCGTGGCTCGGAGACGGCGCGAGGAGGCATCTGGGCGTAGAAGACGACGCGTGGATCGATCGGGGTTCGGAGACGGCGTGTGAACCGACCGCGGCTCAGGAGGCCGCGCGTGGACCGATCGAGGCTCGGCGACGGCGCGTGGACCGATCGGGGCTCGGCGACTGTGTGTGGACGTATCGGGGCTCGGAGACGGCGCGTGGACTGATCAGGGCTTTGGAGACGACGCGTGGACCGATCGGGGCTCAGGAGACGGCGCGTGGACCGATCGGTGCTCGGAGACGGCGCGTTGGACGATCGGGGCTCAGGAGACGGCGCGTGGACGGATCGGGGCTTAGGAGAAGGCGCTTGGACCGATCGGGGCTTAGGAGACGGCGCGTGGGCCGATCGGAGCTCGGAGACGGCGCGTGGAACGATCGCGGCTCAGGAGACGACGCGTGGACCGATCGGGGCTCTGGAAGCGGCGCACGGACCGATCGTGGCTCGGGGACGACGCGTGGAACGATCCGGGCTCAGGAGACGGCACGTGGACCGATCGGGGCTCGGAGACGGCGCGTGGACCGATCGGGGCTTAGGAGAAGGCGCTTGGACCGATCGGGGCTTAGGAGACGGCGCGTGGGCCGATCGGAGCTCGGAGACGGCGCGTGGAACGATCGGGGCTCAGGAGACGGCGCGTGAACCGATCGGCGCTCGGAGACGGCGCGTGGACCGATCGGGGCTCAGAAGACGACGCGTCGACCGATCGGGGCTCAGGAGAAGGGGTGTGGACCGATCGGGTCTCGGCGATGGCGCGTGGACCGATCAGGGCTCGGAGACGACGCGTGGACCGATCGGAGCTCGGACACGGCCCGTGGACGGATCGGGGCTTAGGAGACGGCGCATGGACTAATTGGGGCTCAGGAGACGACGCGTGGATCGATCGGGGCTCGGAAACGACGCGTTAACCGAGCGGGGTTTAGGAGACTACGCGTGGACCGATCGGGGCGTAGGAGACGACGCCTGTACCTATCGGGGCTCACGAGACAGCGTGTGGACCGATTTGGGCTCAGGAGACGGCGCGTGTATCGATCGGGGCTCGGACACGGCGCGTGGAACGATCGGGGCTCAGGAGACGGCGCGTAAAGTTATCGGCGCTCGGAGACGGCGCGTGGACCGATCGGGGCTTAGGAGACGACGCGTGGACCGATCGGGGCTTAGAAGACGACGGGTGGACCGATCGGGGCTCAGGAGACGGCGCGTGGACCGACCGGGGCTCAGGAGGCGACGCGTGGACCCATCGGGGCTCGGAGACGGCGTGTGGACCGATCGGGGCTTAGGAGACGATTCGTGGACCGATCGGGTCTTAGGAGACGACGCGTGGGCCGATCGGGGCTCGGAGACGGCGCTTGGACCGATCGGTGATTAGGAGACGGCGCGTGGGCCGATCGGAGCTCGGAGTCGGCGTGTGGACCGATCGGGGCTTAGGAGACGATACGTGGACCGATCGGGTCTTAGGAGACGACGCGTGGACCGATCGGGGCTCAGGTGACGGCGCGCGGACCGACCGGGGCTCAGGAGACGGCGCGTGAAATGATCGGCGCTCGGAGGGGGCGCGTGGACCGATTGGGACTTAAAAGACGACGGGTGAACCGATCGGGGCTTAGGAGTCGGCACGTGAATCGATCGGGCCTCAGGAGAAGTGGTGTGGGCCGATCGGGGCTCAGGAGACGGAGCGTGAAATGATCGGCGCTCGGAGAGGGTGCGTGGACCGATCGGGGCTCGGCGATGGCGCGTGGACCGATCGGGGCTCGGCGATGGCGCGTGGACCGATCAGGGCTCGGAGACGACGCGTGTACGGATCGAGGTTTGGCGACGGCGCATGAACAGATCGGAGCTCGGACACGGCCCGTGGACGGATCAGGGCTTAGGAGACGGCGCGTGGATTAATTGGGGCTCAGGAGACGACGCGTGGACCGATCGGGGCTCGGAAACGACGCGTTAACCGAGCAGGGCTTAGGAGACGACGCGTGGAACGATCGGGGCGTAGGAGACGTCGCGTGTACCTATCGGGGCTCACGAGACAGCGTGTGGACAATTTGGGCTCAGGAGACGGCGCGTGCACCGGTCGGGGCTTAGGAGACGACGCGTCGACAGATCGGGGCTCAGGAGAAGGGGTGTGGACAGATCGGGGCTCAGGAGACGGCGCGTGGACCGATCGGGGCTCGGCGATGTCGCGTGGACCGATCGGGGCTCGGCGATGGCGCGTGGACCGATCAGGGCTCGGAGACGACGCGTGGACCGATCGGAGCTCGGACACGGCCCGTGGACGGATCGGGGCTTAGGAGACGGCGCATGGACTAATTGGGGCTCAGGAGACGACGCGTGGACCGATCGGGGCTCGGAAACGACGCGTTAACCAAGCGGGGCTTAGGAGACTACGCGTGGACCGATCGGGGCTTAGAAGACGACGCGTGTACCTATCGGGGCTCAGGAGACAGCGCGTGGACCGATCAGGGCTCGGCGACTGCGCGTGGACGTATCGGGGCTCAGGAAACGGCGCGTGGACCGATCGGGGCTCGGGGACGGCGCGAGGACCGATCGGGGCTCGGAGACGACGCGTGGACCGATTCGGGCTCAGGAGACGGCGCGTGGAGCGGTCGGGGCTCAGGGGAAGACCCGTGGATCGATCGGGGCTCAGGAGACGACGCGTCGACCGATCGGGGCTCAGGAGGCTGCGCGTGGACCCTTCGGGGCTCGCAGAAGGCACGAGGACCGATCAGGGCTTAGGAGACGACGCGTGGACCGATCGGGGCTCGGAGACGGCGCGTGGATGGACCGTGGCTTAGAATGCGGCACGCGGACCGATCGGGGCTCGGAGACGGCATGTGGATCGATCGTGGCTCAGGAGACGGCGCGTGGACCGATGGGGATCAGGAGGCGGTGCGTGGACCGATCGGGGCACGAAGGCGGCGCGTGGACCGATCGGGGCTCGGAGACGACACGTGTACGTATCGGGGCTTGGTGACGGAGCGTGGACCGATCGGGGCTCACGAAGCGGCGCCTGAACCGATCGTGGCTCGGAGACGGCGCGAGGAGGCATCTGGGCTTAGAAGACGACGCGTGGATCGATCGGGGCTCGGAGACGGCGCGTGAACCGACCGCGGCTCAGGAGGCCGCGCGTGGACCGATCGAGGCTCGGCGACGGCGCGTGGACCGATCGGGGCTCGGCGACTGTGTGTGGACGTATCGGGGCTCGGAGACGGCGCGCGGAGCGGTCGGGGCTCAGGAGACGGCGCGTGGTCCGATCGGGGCTTAGGTGACGATGCGTCAACCGATCGGGGCTCGGAGATGGCGCGTGGACCGATCGGGGCTTAGGTGACAACGCGTGGACCGATTGGGGCTCAGGAGGCAGCGCGTGGACCGATCATGGCTCGGCGACGGCGCGTGGACCGATCGGGGCTCGGAGACAGCGCGTGGACCGACTGGGACTCAGGCGGTTGCGCGTGGACCAATTGGGGTTCGGCGACGGAGCGTGGAGCGATCGGGGCTCAGGAGACGGCGCGTGGTCCGATCGGGGCTTAGGTGACGATGCGTGAACCGAGCGGGGCACGGAGACGGCGCGTGGGCCGATCGGGGCTTAGGAGACAACGCGTGGACCGATGGGGGCTCGGAGACGGCGCGTGGACCGACCGGGGCTCAGGAGGACGCGCGTGGACCGATCGGGGCTCGGCGACGGCGCGTGGACCGATCGAGTCTCGGAGACGACGCGGCGACCGATCGGGGCTCAGATGACGGCGCGCGGACCGACCGGGGCTCAGGAGACTCGCGTAGATCGATCGGGGCTCCGGAGACGCCGCGTGAAGCGATGGGGATCAGGAGACGGTGCGCGGACCGATCGGGGCTCGGAGACGGCGCGTGGACCGATCGGGGCTTAGGAGACGACGCGTGAACCGATCGGGGCGTAGGACACGACGCGTGTACCTATCGGGGCTAACGAGACAGCGTGTGGACCGATCGGGGCTCGGAGACGGCGCGTTGAACGATCGGAGCTCAGGAGACGGGGCGTGAAATGATCGGCGCTCTGAGACGGCGCATGAACAGATCGGAGCTCGGACACGGCCCCTGAACGGATCAGGGCTTAGGAGACGGCGCGTGGATTAATTGGGGCTCAGGAGACGATGCGTGGACCGATCGGGGCTCGGAAACGACGCGGTAACCGAGCAGGGCTTAGGAGACGACGCGTGGACCGATCGGGGCGTAGGAGACGTCGCGTGTACCTATCGGGGCTCACGAGACAGCGTGTGGACAATTTGGGCTCAGGAGACGGCGCGTGCACCGGTCGGGGCTTAGGAGACGACGCGTCGACAGATCGGGGCTCAGGAGAAGGGGTGTGGACAGATGGGGGCTCAGGAGACGGCGCGTGGACCGATCGGGGCTCGGCGATAGCGCGTGGACCGATCGGGGCTCGGCGATGGCGCGTGGACCGATCAGGGCTCGGAGACGACGCGTGGACCGATCGGAGCTCGGACACGGCCCGTGGACGGAACGGGGCTTAGGAGACGGCGCATGGACTAATTGGGGCTCGGATACGGCGCGTGAACCGATCGGGGCTTAGGAGACGACGCGTGGACCGATCGGGGCTCAGGGGACGGCGCGTGGACCGATCGGGGCTTCGGAGACGGTACGTGGACCGATCGGGGCTCGGAGACGGTACGAGGACCGACCGGAGCTCAGGAGATTCGCGTGGATCGATCAGGGCTCCGGAGGCGGCGCATGGACCGATTGGGGAGCATGAGATGGTGCGTGGACCGATCGGGGCTCGGAGACGGCGCGTGGACCGATCGGGGCTGAGGAGACGGCGCGTGGACCGATAGGGGCTTAGGAGACGGCGCGTGGACCGATCGGGGCTCGGAGGCGGGGCGTGGAATGATCGGGGCTCAGGAGACGGAGCGTGAAATGATCGGCGCTCTGAGACGGCGCGTAGACCGATTGGGGCTTACGCGACGGCGCGTGGACCGTTCGGGGCTCAGGAATCGGCGCCTGGGCCGATCGTGGCTCGGAAGCGGCGCGTGGAGGCATCGGGGCTAAGAAGACGACGCATGGATCGAGCGGGGCTCAGGACACGGCGCGAGGAGCGATCGGGGCTCGGAGACGGCGCGTGGAGGCATCGGGGCTTTGAAGACGACGCGTGGACCGAACGGTGCTCAGAAAACGGCGCGTGGACCGATCGGTGCTCGGAGACGATGCGTGGACCGATCGGGGCTCAGGAAACGGCGTGTGGAGCGGTTGGGGCTCAGGAGACGACGCGTGGATCGATCGGGGCTCGGAGACGCCGCGTGGAACGATCGGGGCTCAGGAGACGGCGCTTGAACTTATCGGCGCTCGGAGACGGCGCGTTGACCGATCGGGGCTTAGGATACGGCGCATGGACCGATGGGGGCTCGGAAGCGGCGCCTGGACCGATCGTGGCTCGGAGACGGCGCGTGGAGGCATCGGGACTAAGAAGACGACGCATGGACCGATCGGGGCTCAGGAGACGGCGCGTGGACCGACCGGGGCTCGGAGACGGCGCGTGACATAATCGGGGCTCAGGAGACGGCGCGTGAACCGATCGGCGCTCGGAGACAGTGCGTGGACCGATCGGGGCTTAGGAGACGGCACGTGGACCGATCGGAGATCAGGAGACGATGCGTGGACCGATAGGGCTCTGGAAACGGCGCACGAACCGATCGTGGATCGGCGACGGCCCGTGGACCGATTGGGGCTCAGGAGGCCGCGCGTGGACCGATCATGGCTCGGCGACGGCGCGTGGACCGATCGGGGCTCGGAGACAGCGCGTGGACCGGCTGGGACTCAGGCGGTTGCGCGTGGACCAATTGGGGTTCGGCGACGGCGCGTGGACCGCTCGGCTCTCGGAGACGGCGCGTTAACCGATCGGGGCTTAGGAGACGATGCGTGAACCGATCGGGGCTCGGAGACGGCGCGTGGACCGATCGGGGCTTAGGAGACAACGCGTGGACCGATGGGGGCTCAGATGACGGCGCGCGGACCGACCGGGGCTCAGGAGACTCGCGTGGATCGATCGGGGCTCAGGCGGTTGCGCGTGGACCATTTGGGGTTCGGCGACGGCGCGTGGACCGATCAGGGCTCGGAGACGGCGCTTGGAATGATCGGGGCTGAGGAGACGGCGCGTGAACCGATCGGCGCTCGGAGACAGTGCGTGGACCGATCGGGGCTTAGGAGACGGCACGTGGACCGATCGGAGATCAGGAGACGATGCGTGGACCGATAGGGCTCTGGAAACGGCGCACGAACCGATCGTGGATCGGCGACGGCGCGTGTACCGATCGGGGCTCTGGAGGCCGCGCGTGGAACGATCATGGCTCGGCGACGGCGCGTGGACCGAACGGGGCTCGGAGACGACGCATGGACTGATCGCGGCTCGGAAACGGCGGGTGGACCGATCGGGGCTCAGGAAACGGCGCCTGGACCGATCGTGGCTCGGAGACGGCGCGAGGAGGCATCTGGGCTTAGAAGACGACGCGTGGATCGATGGAGGCTCAGGAGACGGCTCGTGGACCGATCGTGGCTCGGAGACGGCGCGTGGACCTATCGAGGCTTAGGAGCCGACGTGTGGACCGATCGGGGCTCAGGAAGCGGCGCATGGACCGATCGTGGCTCGGAGACGGCGCGTGGAGGTATCGGGGCTTAAAAGACGACGGATGGACCGATCGGGGCTCAGGAAACGGCGCGTGGAACGAACGGTGCTCGGAGACGACGCGTGGACCGATCGGGGCTCGGAGACGGCGCGTGTACGGATCGAGGCTTGGAGACCGCGCGTGGACCGATCGGCGCTCGGAGACATCGCGTGGAATGATCGGGGCTCAGGAGACGGCGCGTGAACCGATCGGCGCTCGGAGACGGCGCGTGCACCGATCGGGGCTTAGGAGACGGCGCGTGGATCGATCGGGGCTCAGGAGACGACGCGGCGACGGATCGGGGCTTAGGAGACGACGCGTGGACCGATCGGGGTTCACGAATCGGCGCCTGCACCGATCGTGGCTCGGAGACGGCGCGTGGAGGCATCGGGGCTTAGAAGACGACGCATGGACCGATCGGGGCTCGGAAACAGCGCGTCGACCGATCGGGGCTCAGGAGAGGGCTCGCGGACCGACCGGGGCTCAGGAGCCTCGCGTGGGCCGATCATGGCTCGGCGACGGCGCGTGGACCGATCGGGGCTCGGAGACGACGCGTGGACCGATGGGGGCTCGGATACGGCGCGTGAACCTAGCGCGGCTCAGGAGGCCGCGCGTGGACCGATCATGGCTCGGTGACGGCGCGTGGACCGATCGGGTTTCGGATATGACGCGTGGACCGATCGTGGCTCGGAGACGGCGCGTGGAGGCATCGGGGCTTTCAAGACGACGCGTGGACCGAACGGTGCTCAGAAAACGGCGCGTGGAGCGATTGGGGCTCAGGAGACGGCGCGTGGACCGATCGGGGCTCAGGAGACGGTGCGTGGACCGATCGGGGCTTAGGAGACGACGCGTGGACCGATCGGGGCTCGGAGACGACGCGTGGACCGATCGGGGCTCGGAGACAGTGCGTGGACCGACTGGGGCTCAGGCGGTTGCGCGTGGACCAATTGGGGTTCGGCGACGGCGCGTGGACCGATCGGGGCTCAGGAGCCTCGCGTGGATCGATCGGGGCTCCGGAGGCGCCGCGTTGACCCATGGGGATCAGGAGACAGTGCGTGGACCGATCGGGGCTCGGAGACGGCGCGTGGACCGATCGGGGCTTAGGAGACGACGCGTGGACCGATCGGGGTGTAGGCGACGACGCGTGTACCTATCGGGGCTCAGGAGACAGCGCGTGGACCGATCAGGGCTCGGCGACTGCGCGTGGACGGATCGGCGCTAAGGAGACGGCGCGTGGACCGATCGGGGCTCTGGAGGCCGCGCGTGGAACGATCATGGCTCGGCGACGGCGCGTGGACCGAACGGGGCTCGGAGACGACGCATGGACTGATCGGGGCTCGGAAACGGCGGGTGGACCGATCGGGGCTTAGGAGACGGCGCGTGGACCGATCGGGGCTCGGAGACGGCGCGTGGAGCGATCGGGGCTCAGGAGACGGCGCGTGAACCAATCGGTGCTCCGAGACCGCGCGTGGACCGATCGGGGCTGAGGAGAAGGCGCGTGGTCCGATCGGGGCTTATGAGACGGCGCGTGGACCGATCGGGGGTCGGAGACGGCGCGTGGAACGATCGGGGCACAGGAGACGGCGCGTGAACCGATCGGCGCTCGGAGACGGCGCGTGGACCGATAGGGGCTTAGGAGACGGCGCGTGGACCGATCGGGGTTCGGAGGCGGGGCGTGGAATGATCGGGGCTCAGGAGACGGAGCGTGAAATGATCGGCGCTCTGAGACGGCGCGTAGACCGATTGGGGCTTACGCGACGGCGCGTGGACCGTTCGGGGCTCAGGAATCGGCGCCTGGACCGATCGTGGCTCGGAAACGGCACGTGGAGGCATCGGGGCTAAGAAGACGACGCATGGATCGAGCGGGGCTCAGGACACGGCGCGAGGAGCGATCGGGGCTCGGAGACGGCGCGTGGAGGCATCGGGGCTTTGAAGACGACGCGTGGACCGAACGGTGCTCAGAAAACGGCGCGTGGACCGATCGGTGCTCGGAGACGATGCGTGGACCGATCGGGGCTCAGGAAACGGCGTGTGGAGCGGTTGGGGCTCAGGAGACGACGCGTGGATCGATCGGGGCTCGGAGACGCCGCGTTGACCGATCGGGGCTTAGGATACGGCGCATGGACCGATGGGGGCTCGGAAGCGGCGCCTGGACCGATCGTGGCTCGGAGACGGCGCGTGGAGGCATCGGGACTAAGAAGACGACGCATGGACCGATCGGGGCTCAGGAGACGGCGCGTGGACCGACCGGGGCTCGGAGACGGCGCGTGAAATGATCGGGGCTCAGGAGACGGCGCGTGAACCGATCGGCGCTCGGAGACAGTGCGTGGACCGATCGGGGCTTAGGAGACGGCACGCGGACCGATCGGAGATCAGGAGACGATGCGTGGACCGATAGGGCTCTGGAAACGGCGCACGAACCGATCGTGGATCGGCGACGGCCCGTGGACCGATTGGGGCTCAGGAGGCCGCGCGTAGACCGATCATGGCTCGGCGACGGCGCGTGGACCGATCGGGGCTCGGAGACAGCGCGTGGACCGACTGGGACTCAGGCGGTTGCGCGTGGACCAATTGGGGTTCGGCGACGGCGCGTGGACCGCTCGGCGCTCGGAGACGGCGCGTTAACCGATCGGGGCTTGGGAGACGATGCGTGAACCGATCGGGGCTCGGAGACGGCGCGTGGACCGATCGGGGCTTAGGAGACAACGCGTGGACCGATGGGGGCTCAGATGACGGCGCGCGGACCGACCGGGGCTCAGGAGACTCGCGTGGATCGATCGGGGCTCAGGCGGTTGCGCGTGGACCATTTGGGGTTCGGCGACGGCGCGTGGACCGCTCGGCGCTCGGAGACGGCGCGTGGAGCGATCGGGTCTAAGGAGACAACGCGTGGACCGATCGGGGCTCGGAGACGGCGCTTGGAATGATCGGGGCTCAGGAGACGGCGCGTGAACCGATCGGCGCTCGGAGACAGTGCGTGGACCGATCGGGGCTTAGGAGACGGCACGTGGACCGATCGGAGATCAGGAGACGATGCGTGGACCGATAGGGCTCTGGAAACGGCGCACGGACCGATCGTGGATCGGCGACGGCCCGTGGACCGATTGGGGCTCAGGAGGCCGCGCGTGGACCGATCATGGCTCGGAGACGGAGCGGGAGCGATCGAGGCTCAGGAGACGGAGCGTGAACTAATCGGCGCTCGGAGACGGCGCGTGGACCGATCGGGGCTGAGGAGAAGGCGCGTGGTCCGATCGGGGCTTATGAGACGGCGCGTAGACCGATCGGGGCTCGGAGATGGCGCGTGGAATGATCGGGGCTTAGGAGATGGTGTGTGGACCGATCGGAGATCAGGAGACGACGCGTGGACCGATCGGGGATCGGAAGCGGCGCGTGGAACGATCCGGGCTTAGGACACAACGCGTGGACCGATCGGGGCTCAGGAAACGGCGCGTGAAATGATCGGCGCTCTGAGACGGCGCGTGGACCGATTGTGGCTTACGAGACGGCGCGTGGATCGATCGGGGCTCAGGAAGCGGCGCCTCGACCTATCGTGGCTCGGAGACGGCGCGTGGAGGCATCGGGGCTAAGAACACGACGCATGGACCGAGCGGGGCTCAGGAGACGGCGCGAGGAGCGATCGGGGCTCAGGAGAAGACGCGTCAATTGATCGGGGCTCAGGAGACGACGCGGCGACGGATCGGGGCTTAGGATACGACGGGAGGACCGATTGGGGCTCAGGAGGCCGCGCGTGGACCGATCGCGGCTCGACGCCGCGCGTGGACGGATCAGGGCTCAGGAGACGGCGCGTGGACCGATCGGGGCGGGGAGACGGCGCGTGACCCGACCGGGGCTTAGGAGGCCGCGCGTGGACTGATTGGGGCTCGGCGACTGCGCGTGGACGTATCGGGGCTCAGGAGATGGCGCGTGGACCGATCGGGGCGGGGAGACGGCGCGTTAACCGATCGGGGCTTAGGAGACGATGCGTGGACCGATCGCGGCTCGGAGACGGCGCGTGGACCGACCGGGGCTAAGGAGGCCGCGCGTGGACCTATCGAGGCTTAGGAGCCGACGCGTGGACCGACCGGGGCTGAGGAAACGGCGCGTGGACCGAACGGTGCTCGGAGACGACGCGTGGACCGATCGGGGCTCGGAGACGGCGCGTGTACGGATCGAGGCTTAGGAGACGGCGCGTGGACCGATCGGGGCTCGGAGACATCGCGTGGAATGATCGGGGCTCAGGAGACGGCGCGTGAACCGATCGGCGCTCGGAGACGGCGCGTGCACCGATCGGGGCTTAGGAGACGGCGCGTGGATCGACCGGGGTTTAGGAGAAGACGCTTGGACCGAACGGGGCTTAGGAGACGGCGCGTGGACCGATCGGGGCTCCGGAGACGGCGCGCGGACCGACTGGGGCTCAGGAGACTCGCGTGGATCGATCGGGGCTCCGGAGGCGCCGCGTGGACCGATTGGGATCAGGAGACGACGCGTGGACCGATCGGGCGTAGGAGACGACGCGTGTACCTATCGGGGCTCACGACACAGCGTGTGGACCGATTGGGGCTCAGGAGACGGCGCGTGGAACGATCGGGGCTCGGAGACGGCGCGTGGAACGATCGGGGCTCAGGAGGCCGCGCGTGGATCGATCGGGGCTTCGGAGGCGCCGCGTGGACGGATTGGGATCAGGAGACGGTGCGTGAACCGTTCGGGGCTCGGAGACGGCGCGTGGACCGATCGCGGCTCGGAGACGGCGCGTGGAACGATCGGGGCTCAGGAGGCCGCGCGTGGACCTATCGAGGCTTAGGAGCCGACGCGTGCACCGATCGGGGCTTAGGAGACGGCGCGTGGATCGATCGGGGCTCAGGAGACGACGCGTCGACCGTTCGGGGCTCAGGAGACGGCGCGCGGACCGGCCGGGGCTCAGGAGCCTAGCGTGGATCGATCGGGGCCCGGAGACGGCGCGTGGACCGATCGGGGCTTAGGAGACGACGCGTGGAGGCATCGGGGCTAAGAAGACGACGCATGGACCGAGCGGGGCTCAGGAGACGGCGCGTGGACCGATCGGTGCTCAGAGACGGCGCGTGGACGGACCGTGGCTTAGAATGCGTCACGCGGACCGATCGGGGCTCGGATACGGCGTGTGGACCGATCGGGGCTCGGAGACGGCGCGTGGAACGATCGGAGCTCAGGAGACGGGGCGTGAAATGATCGGCGCTCTGAGACGGCGCGTGGACCGATCGGTGCTCGGAGACGGCGCGTGGAACGATCGGGGCTCGGAGTCGACGCGTTAGCCGATCGGGGCGTAGGAGACGATGCGTGGGCCGATCGGGGCTCGGAGACGGCGCGTGGACGGACCGGGGCTCAGGAGACGGCGCGTCAACCGATCGGCGCTCGGAGACGGCGCGCGGACCGACTGGGGCTCAGGAGACTCGCGTGGATCGATCGGGGTGTAGGCGACGACGCGTGTACCTATCGGGGCTCAGGAGACAGCGCGTGGACCGATCAGGGCTCGGCGACTGCGCGTGGACGTATCGGCGCTCAGGAGACGGCGCGTGGACCGATCGGGGCTCGGGGACGGCGCGTTAACCGATTGGGGCTTAGGAGACCATGCGTGGACCGATCGGGGCTCGAAGACGGCGCGTGGACCGATCGGGTCTGAGGAGGCCGCGCGTGGACAGATCATGACTCGGCGACGGCGCGTGGACCGATCGGGGCTCGGAGACGACGCGTGGCCCGATCGGGGCTCGGAGACAGCGCGTGGACCGACTGGGGCTCAGGCGGTTTCGCGTGGACCAATTGGGGTTCGGCGACGGCGCGTGGACCGATCGGGGCTTAGGAGACGGCGCGTGCACCGATCGGGGCCCGGAGACGGGTCGTGGACAGATTGGGGATTAGGAGACGGCGCGTGGACCGATCGGGGCTGGGAGACGGCACGTGGACCAATGGTGGCTTAGGAGACGACGCGTGGACCGATCGGGGCTTAGGAGGCGGCGCGTGGAACGATCGGGGCTCAGGAGACGGCGCGTGGACCGATCAGGGCTCGGAGACGGCGCGTGGAACGATCGGAGCACAGGAGACGGCGCGTGAACCGAGCGGCGCTCGGAGACGGCGCGTGGATGGACCGTGGCTTAGAATGCGGCACGCGGACCGATCGGGGCTCGGAGACGGCGTGTGGACCGATCGGGGATCAGGAAACGGTGCGTGGAGCGATCGGGGCTAAGGAGACGGCGCGTGGACCGATCGGTGCTCGGCGACTGCGTGCGGACGTATCGGGGTTCAGGAGACGGCGGGTGGACCGATCGGGGCTCAGGAGACGGCGCGTGCACCGATCGGGGCCCAGAGACGGGTCGTGGACAGATTGGGGCTTAGGAGACGGCGCGTGGACCGACTGGGGCTCAGGAGGTTGCGCGTGTACGAATTGGGGTTCGGCGACGGCGCGTGGACCGACCAGGGCTCAGGAGACCGCGCGTGGGCCCATCGGGGCTCGGAGACGGAGCGCGAACCGACCGGGGCTCAGGAGACGGCACGTGGTCCGATCCGGTTCGGAGCCGGCGCGTGAACCGATCGGGGCTCAGGAGGCCGCGCGTGGACCGATCGAGGCTCGGCGACGGCGCGTGGACCGATCGGGGCTCGGAGACGACGCGTGTACGGATCAGGGCTTGGTGACGGCGCGTTTACCGATAGCAGCTCGGAGACGGCCCGTGGACGGATCGCGGCTTAGGAGACGGCGCGTGGAATGATCGGGGCTCAGGAGACGGCGCGTGAACGGGTCGAGGCTCGGAGACGACGCGTGTGCGGATCGGGGATTCGAGGACGACGGGTGGACCGATCCAGGCTCAGGAGACGGCGCGTGGACCGATCGGGGTTCGGAAACGGCGCGTGGAACGATCGGGGCTCAGGAGCCGGTGCGTGAACCGATCGTCGCTCGGAGACGGCACGTGGACCGATCGGGGCTTAGGAGAAGGCGCGTGGACCGATCGGGGCTTAGGAGACGGCGCGTGGACCGATCGGGGCTCGGAGATGGCGCGTGGAACGATCGGGGCTCAGGAGACGTCGCGTGAACCGATCGGCTCTCGGAGACGGCGCGTGGACCGATCGGGGCTTATGAGACGGCATGTGAACCGATCGGAGACCAGGAGAAGACGTGTTCACCGATCGGGGCTCTGGAAGCGGCGCACGGACCGATCGTGGCTCGGAGACGGCGCGTGGAGGCATCGGGGCTTTGAAGACGACGCGTGGGCCGAACGGTGCTCAGAAACCGCCGCGTGGACCGATGGGGATCAGGAGACGGTGCGTGGACCGATCGGGGCTCGGAGACGCCGCTTGGACCGATCGGGGCTTAGGAGACGGCGCGTGGACCGACTGGGGCTTAGGAGACGGCGCGTGGACAGATCGGGGCTCAGGAAGCGGCGCCTGGACCGATCGGGGCTCGGAGACGGCGCGTGGAGGCATCGGGGCTAAGAAGACCACGCATGGACCGAGCGGGGCTCAGGAGACGGCGCGAAGAGCGATCGGGGCTCAGGAGACGACGCGTGGATGGACCGCGGCTCAGGAAACGACGCGTCGACCGATCGGGGCTCAGGTGACGGCGCGGGGATCGACCGGCGGGGGGGCTCAGGAGCCTCGCGTGGGCCGATCATGGCTCGGCGACGGCGCGTGGACGGATCGGGGCTCGGAGACGACGCGTGGACCGATGGGGGCTTAGGAGACGACGCGTGGAACGATCGGGGCTCAGGAGACGGCGCGCAGACCGACCGGGGCTCAGGAGACTCGCGTGGATCGATCGGGGCTCAGGAGGCGACGCGTGGACCCATCGCGGCTCGGAGACGACGTGTGGATGTATCGGGGCTTAGGAGACGACGCGTGGACTGATCGGGGCTCAGGAGAAGACGCGTGGACCGATCGGAGCTCAGGAAGCGGCGCCTGAACCGGTCGTGGATCGGAGACGGCGCGTAGACTCATCGGGGCTAAGAAGACGACACATGGACCGAGCGGGGCTCAGGAGATGGCGCGAGGAGCGATCGGGGCTCAGGAGACGGCGCGTGGACGGATCGGTCTCAGGAGACGGCGCGTGAACCGATCGGCACTCGGAGACGGGGCGTGGACCGATCGGGGGTAGGAGACGGCGCGTGCACCGATCGGGGCCCGGAGACGTGTCGTGGACAGATTGGGGCTTAGGAGACGGCGCGTGGACCGATCGGGGCTCACGAGACGGCGCGTGGACCGATCGGGGCTCAGGAGACGGAGCGTAGAACGATCGGGGCTCAGGAGACGGCGCGTGAACCGATGGGTCTCCGAAACGACGGGTTAACCGAGCGGGGCTTACGAGACGATGCGTGGACCGATCGGGGCTCGGAGACAGAGCGTGTACCGATCGGGGATCAGGAAAGGGCACGTGGAGCGATCGGGGCTCAGGAGGCGGCGCGTGGATCAATCGGGGCTCAGGAGGCGACGCGTGGATCAATCGGGGCTCAGGAGGCGACGCGTCGACGGATCGGGGCTTAGGAGAAGACGCGTGGACCGATCGGGTATTAGGGGACGACGCGTGGACCGATCGGTGCTCGAAGACGGCGCGTGGATCGATCGGGGCTTAGGAGACAGCGCGTGGACCGATTGGGACTTAGGAGACGGAGCGAGGACCGACCGGGGATCTGGAAGCGACGCATAGACCGATCGTGGCTCGGAGACGGCTCGTGGAGGCATCGGGGCTAAGAAGACGACGCAGGGACCGAGCGGGGCTCAGGAGACGGCGCGAGGAGCGATCGGGGCTTAGGAGAAGACGCGTCAATTGATCGGGGCTCAGAAATCGGCGCGTGGAGCGATCGGGGCTCAGGAGACGACGCGTGGATCGATCGGTGTTCAGGAAACGACGCGTCGACCGATCGGGGCTTAGGAGACGGCGCGTGGGCCGATCGGAGCTCGGAGACGGCGCGTGGACCGATCGGGTCTTAGGAGACGGCGCGTCGACCGATCGGGGCTCAGGATGCGGCGCGTGGACCCATCGGGGCTCGGAGACGGTCCGTGGAGCGATAGGGGCTTAGGAGACGGCGCGTTGACTGATCGGGGCGCGGGAAGCGGCGCCTGAACCGATCTGGCTTGAAGACGGCGCGTGGAGGCATCGGGGCTTAGAAGACGACGCATGGATCGATCGGGGCTCAGGAAACGGCGCGTGGACCGATTGGAGCTCGGAGACGACGCGTGGACCGACTGGGGCTCAGGTGGTTGCCCGTGGACCAATTGGGGTTCGGCGACGGCGGGTGGACCGATCGCGGCTCGGAGACGGCGCGTGAACCGACCGGGGCTCATGAGACGGCGCGTAGACCGATCGGGGCTCCGGCGGCGACGCGTGGACCGATCGGGGCCCAGGAAACGGCGCGTGGATCGATCGGTGCTCGAAGTCGACGCGGGGACCGACCGGGGCTCAGGAGCCGATGCGTGGATCGATCGGGGCTCAGGAGGCGGCGCGTAAACCCATCGGGGCTCGGAGACGGCACGTGAAATGATCGGCGCTCTGAGACGGCGCGTGGACCGATTGTGGCTTACGAGACGGCGCGTGGATCGATCGGGGCTCAGGAAGCGGCGCCTTGACCTATCGTGGCTCGGAGACGGCGCGTGGAGGCATCGGGGCTAAGAAGACGACGCATGGACCGAGCGGGGCTCAGGAGACGGCGCGAGGAGCGATCGGGGCTCAGGAGAAGACGCGTCGATTGATCGGGGCTCAGGAGACGACGCGTGGACCGATCGGGGTTCGGCGATGGCGCGTGGACCGATCGGGGCTAAGCAGGCCGCGCGTGGACCGATAGAGGCTTAGGAGCCGACGCGTGGACCGATCGGGGCTCGGAGACGGCGCGTGGACCGATCGGGGCTCAGGAGACGGAGCGTCAACCGATCGGCGCTCGGAGACGGCGCGTGGACCGATCGGGGCTTAGGAGACGGCGCGTGGACCGATAGAGGCTTAGGAGCCGACGCGTGGACCGATCGGCGGTCGGAGACGGCGCGTGGACCGACCGGGGCTTAGGAGATGACGCGTGGACCGATCGGGGTTGTGGCAGCGGCGCACGGACCGATCGTGGCTGGGAGACGGCGCGTGGGGGCATCGGGGCTTTGAAGACGACGCATGGACCGAGCGGGGCTCAGGAGACGGCGCGAGGAGCGATCGGGGCTCAGGAGAAGACGCGTCAATTGATCGGGGCTCAGGAGACGACGCGTGGACCGATCGGGACTCAGACGGTTGAGCGTGGACCAATTGGGGTTCGGCGACGGCGCGTGGACCGATCCGGGCTCAGGATACGGCGCGTGGACCGATCGGGGCTCGGAGACGGCGCGTGGAGCGATCGGGGCTCAGGAGACGGTGCGTGGACCGATTGGGCCTCGGATACGGCGCGTGAACCGACCGGGGCTCAGGAGAAGGCGCGTGGACCGATCGGGGCCCGGAGACGGCACGTTAATCGATCGGGGCTTAGGAGACGATGCGTGGACCGATCGGGCTCGGAACCGGCGCGTGAACCGATCGGGGTTCAGGAGACAGCGCGTGGATCGATTGGGGCTTGGATACGGCGCAAGCCGCGACCGGGGCTCAGGAGGCCGCGCGTGGACCGATCATGGCTCGGCGACGGCGCGTGGACCGACCGGGGCTCGGAGACGGCGCGTGGAATGATCGGGGCTCAGGAGACGGCGCGTGAACCGATCGGCGCTGGGAGACGGCACGTGGACCGATCGGGGCTTAGGAGACGGCGCGTAGACCAATAGGAGATCAGGAGAGGACGCGTGGACCGATAGGGCTCTGGAAGCGGCGCACGAAGCGATCGTGGCTCGGAGACGGCGCGTGGAGGCATCGCGGCTTTGAAGACGACGCGTGGACCGAACGGTGCTCAGAAAACGGCGCCTGGAGCGATCGGGGCTCAGGAGACGACGCGTGGATCGATCGGGGCTCAGGAGACGACGCGTCGACCGATCGGGGCTCCGGAGACGGCGCGCGGACCGACCGGGGCTCAGAAGCCTCGCGTGGATCGATCCGGACTCCGGAGGCGCCGCGTGGACCGATGGGGATCAGGACACGGTGCGTGGACCGATCGGGGCTCGGAGACGGCGCGTGGAACGATCGGGGCTCAGGAGAAGGCGCGTTAACCGATTGGGGCTTAGGAGACGATGCGCGGACCGATCGGGGCTCGAAGACGGCGGGTGGACCGATCGGGGTTCGGAGACAGCGCGTGGACCGACTGGGGCTCAGGCGATATCGCGTGGACCAATTGGGGTTCGGCGACGGCGCGTGGATCGATCGGGGCTTAGGAGACGGCGCGTGCACGGATCGGGGCCCGGAGACGGGTCGTGGACAGATTGGGGCTTTGCAGACGGCGCATGGACCGATCGTGGCTGGGAGACGGCAGATCCACCAATCGAGGCTTAGGAGACGACGCGTAGACCGATCGGGGCGCAGGAGACGGTGCGTGGACCGATCGGGGCTCAGGAAACGGGGCGTGGACCGACTGGGGCTCAGGCGGTTGCGCGTGGATCGATCGGGGCTGCGGAGGCGCCGCGTGGACCGATTTGGATCAGGAGATGGTGCGTGAACCGTTCGGGGCTCGGAGACGGCGCGTGGACCGATCGGGGCTCAGGAGACGGCGCGTGGACCGATCGCGGCTCGGAGACGGCGCGTGGAACGATCGGGGCTCAGGAGACGACGCGTGGACCGATCGGGCGTAGGAGACGACGCGTGTACCTATTGGGGCTCACGACACAGCGTGTGGACCGATTGGGGCTCAGGAGACGCCGCGTGGAACGATCGGGGCTCGGAGACGGCGTGTGGAACGATCGGGGCTCAGGAGACGGCGCGTGGACCGATCGTGGCTTAGGAGAAGGCGCGTGGAATGATCGGGGCTCAGGAGACGGCGCGTGGACCGATCGTGGCTCGGAGACGGCGCGTGGAGGCATCGGGGTTAAGAAGACGACGCATCGACCGAGCGGGGTTCAGGAGACGGCGCGAGGAGCGATCGGGGCTTAGGAGACGACGCGTGGACCGATCGGGACTCAGGAGACGGCGCGTGGACCAATCAGGGCTCAGGAGACGGCGTGCGGACCGACTGGGGCTCAGGAGACTCGCGTGGATCGATCGGGGCTCCGGAGGCGCCGCGTGGACCGATTGGGATCAGGAGACGGTGCGTGAACCGTTCGGTGCTCGGAGACAGCGCGTGGACCGATCGGGGCTCGGAGACGACGCGTAGACCAATCGGTGCTCGGAGACAGCGCGTGGACCGACTGGGGCTGGGAGACGGCGCGTGGACCGATCGTGGCTTAGGAGAAGGCGCGTGGAATGATCGGGGCTCAGGAGACGGCGCGTGGCCCGATCGTGGCTCGGAGACGGCGCGTGGAGGCATCGGGGTTAAGAAGACGACGCATCGACCGAGCGGGGTTCAGGAGACGGCGCGAGGAGCGATCGGGGCTTAGGAGACGACGCGTGGATCGATCGGGGCTCAGGAGACGGCGCGTGGACCGGTCGGGGCTTAGGAGACTCGCGTGAACCGATTGGGGCTCAGGCGGTTGCGCGTGGACCAATTGGGGTTCGGCGACGGCGCGTGGACCGATCGGGGCTCGGAGACGGCGCGTCGACCGCTCGGGGTTTGGAGACGGCGCCTGGACCGTCCGGGGTCAGGAGGCGATGCGTGGACCGATCGGGGCTCAGGAGACTGCGCGTGGATGGAACGGAGCTTCGGGAACGACGCGTGGACCGATCGGGGCTTAGGAGACGGCGCGTGAATCGATCGGCGCGCGGAGATGGCACGTGGAACGATCGGGGCTTTGGAGACGGCGCGTGGACTAATAGGAGATCAGGAGAGGACGCGTGGACCGATAAGGCTGTGGAAGCGGCGCACGGACCGATCGTGGCTCGGAGACGGCGCGTGGACCGATCGAGGCTCGGCGACGGCGCGTGGACCGATCGGGGCTCGGAGACGACGCGTGTACAGATCAGGGCTTGGTGACGGCGCGTTTACCGATAGCAGCTCGAAGACGGCCCGTGGACGGATCGCGGCTTAGGAGACGGCGCGTGGACCGATCGAGGCTCGGAGACGATGCGTGTGCGGATCGGGGATTCGAGGACGACGGGTGGACCGATCCGGGCTCAGGAGACGACGCGTCGTCCGATCGGGGCTCAGGATGCGGCGCGTGGATCCATCAGGGCTCGGAGACGGCACGTGGACCGATCAAGGCTTAGGACACGACGCGTTGACCGATCGGGACTCAGGAGATGGCGCGTGGACCGATCGCGGTTCGGCGACGGCGCGTGGACCGATCGGGGCTCAGGAGGCCGCGCGTGGACCGATCGGGGCTCAGGAGACGGCGCGTGGACCGATCGGGGCTCGAAGACGGGGCGTGGAATGATCGGGGCTTACGAGACGGCGCGTGAAATGATCGGCGCTCTGAGACGACGCGTAGACCGATTGGGGCTTACGAGACGGCGCGTGGACCGATCGGGGCTCAGGAAGCGGCGCCTGGACCGATCGTGGCTCGAAGACGGCGCGTGGAGGCATCGAGGCTAAGAAGACGACGCATGGATCGAGCGGGGCTCAGGAGACGGCGCGAGGGGCGATCGGGGCTTGGAGATGGCGCGTGGAGGCATCGAGGCTTTGACGACGACGCGCGGACCGACCGGGGCTCAGGAGACGGCGCGTGGATCGATCGGGGCTCGGAGGGGCCGCGTGGAACGATCGGGGCTCAGGAGACGGCGCTTGAACTTATCGGCGCTCAGAGACGGCGCGTAGATCGATCGGAGATCAGGAGACGACGCGTGCACCGATCGGGGCTCTAGAAGCGGCGTGCGGAGGGATCGGGGCTCAGGAGACGATGCGTGGACCGATCGGGGCTCAGGTAACGGCGCGCGGACCGACCGGGGCTCAGGAGACTCGTGTGGATCGATCGGGGCTCCGGAGGCGCCGCGTGGACCGATGGGGATCAGGAGACGGTGCGTAAACCAACCGGGGCTCAGGAGGCCGCGCGTGGATTGATCGCGGCTCGGTGACGGCGCGTGGACCGATCAGGGCTCAGGAGGCCGCGCGTTAACCGATCGGGGCTTAGGAGACGATGCGTGAACCGATCGGGGCTAGTAGACGGCGCGTGGACCGATCGGGGCTTAGGAGACAACGCGTGGACCGATTGGGGCTCAGGAAGCAGCGCCTGGACCCATCGTGGCTCGGAGACGGCGCGAGGAGGCATCTGGGCTTGGAAGACGACGCGTGGATCGATCGGGGCTCGGAGACAACGCGTGGACCGACTGGGGCTCAGGCGGTTGCGCGTGGACCAATTGGGGCTCGGAGACGGCGCGTGGACCGACCGGGGCTCGGAGACGACGCGTGGACCGATCGGGGCTTAGGAGACGATCCGTGAACCGATCGGGGCTCGGAGACGGCGCGTGGACAGATCGGGCTCAGGAGACGGCGCGTGGACCGATCGGGGCTGAGGATACGGCGCGTGGACCGATCGGGGCTCAGGAAGCGGCGCCTGGACCGATCGTGGCTCGAAGACGACGCGTGGAGGCATCGGGGCTAAGAAGACGACGCATGGACCGATCGGGGCTCAGGAAACGGCGTGTGGACCGATCAGAGCTCGGAGACGACGCGTGGACCGATCGGGGCTTAGGAGACTACGCGTGTACCTATCGGGGCTCAGGAGACAGCGCGTGGACCGATCGGGGCGCAGGAAGCGGCGCCTGGACCGATCGTGGCTTGGAGACGGCGCGTGGAGGCATCCGGGCTAAGAAGACGACGCATGGTCCGAGCGCGGTTCAGGAGACGGCGCGAGGAACGATCGGGGCTCAGGAGAAGACATGTCAATTGATCGGGGCTCCGGAGACGACGCCTGGACCGATCGGGGCTCAGGAGGCGGCACGAGAAGCGATCGGGGATCAGGAGAAGACGCGTCAATTGATCGGGGCTCAGGAGACGACGCGTCGACTAATCGGGGCTTAGGAGACGACGCGTGGACCGATCGGGGCTGAGGAGACGGCGCGTCGACCGACCGGAGCTCAGGAGATTCGCGTGGATCGATCGGGGCTCCGGAGGCGGGCGTGGACCGATTGGGGTTTAGGAGACGACGCGTGGACTGATCGGGACTCAGGAGACGGCGCGTGGCCCGATTGGGGCTCGGATACGGCGCGTGAACCGACCGGGGCTCAGGAGGCCGCGCGAGAACCGATCGCGGCTCGGCGACAGCGCGTGGACCGATCGGGGCTCAGGAGGCCGCGCGTGGACCGATCGGGGCTCAGGAAGCGGCGCCTGCACCGATCGTGGCTCGGAGACGGCGCGTGGAGGCATCGGGGCTTCGAAGACGACGCATGGACCAATCGGGGCTCGGAAACGGCACCTGGACCGATCGGAGCTCGGAGACGACGGGTGGAGCGGTCGGGGCTCAGGAGAAGACGCGTGGATCGATCGGGGCTCAGGAGACGATGCGTCGACGGATCGGCGCTTAGGAGACGACGCGTCGGCCGATCGGGGCTCAGGAGACGGCGCGTGGACCGATCGGGGCTCAGGAGACGCCGCGTGGACCGATCGGGGCTCGGAGATGGCGCGTGGAACGATCGGGGCTCAGGAGACGGCGCGTGAAATGATCGGCGCTCTGAGACGGCGCGTGGACCGATTGTGGCTTACGAGACGGCGCGTGGATCGATCGGGGCTCAGGAAGCGGCGCCTGGACCTATCGTGGCTCGGAGACGGCGCGTGGAGGCATCGGGGCTAAGAACACGACGCATGGACCGAGCGGGGCTCAGGAGACGGCGCGAGGAGCGATCGAGGCTCAGGAGAAGACGCGTCAAATGATCGGGGCTCAGGAGACGACGCGGCGACGGATCGGGGCTTAGGAGACGACGCGTGGACCGATCGGGGCTCGGAGACGGTAGGAGGACCGACCGGAGCTCAGGAGATTCGCGTGGATCGATCAGGGCTCCGGAGGCGGCCCATGGACCGATTGGGGAGCATGCGATGGTGCGTGGACCGATCGGGGCTCGGAGATGGCGCACGGACCGATCGGGGCTTAAGAGACGACGCGTGGACCGATTGGGGCTCGGCGACTGCGCGTCGACGTATCGGGGCTCAGGAGACGGCGCGTGGACCGATTGGAGCTTATGAGACGGCGCGTGGACCGATTGGGGCTCGGATACGGCGCGTGAACCGATCGGGACTTAGGAGACAACGCGTGGACCGATGGGGGCTCGGAGACGGCGCGTGGACGGACTGGGGCTCAGGAGACTCGCGTGGATCGATCGGGGGTCCGGAGACGCCGCGTGGAGCGATGGGGATCAGGAGACGGTGCGCGGACCGATCGGGGCTCGGAGACGGCCCGTGGACCGATCGGGGCTTAGGAGACGACGCGTGGACCGATCGGGGATTAGGACACGACGCGTGTACCTATCGGGGCTCACGAGACAGCGTGTGGACCGATTGGGGCTCAGGAGACGGCGCGTGGACCGATCGGGGCTCAGGAGAAGACGCGTCAATTGATCGGGGCTCAGGAGAGGACGCGTCGACGCATCGGGGCTCAGGAGACGGCGCGTGGACCGACCGGGGCTCAGGAGACTCGCGTGGATCGATCGGGGCTCAGGAGGCGACGCGTGGACCCATCGGGGCTCGAAGACGGCGTGTGGACGTATCGGGGCTTAGGAGACGACGCGTGGGCGGATCGGGGCTCAGGAGAAGGCGCGTGAACCGATCGGCGCTCGGAGACGGCGCGTGGACCGATCGGGGCTCAGGAAACGGCGCGTGAACCGATCGGGGCTTAGGAGACGACACGTGGACCGTCCGGGGTTAGGAGACGACGCGTGGACCGATGGGGCTTAGGAAGCGACGCGTGGACCGATCGGGGCTCAGGAAACGGCGCGTGGACCGATTGGGGCTCAGGAGACCGCGCGTGGACCGATCACGGCTCGGTACCAGCGCGTGGACGGATCGGGGCTCAGGACACGGCGGTGGACCGATCGGGGCTCGGAGACGGCATGTCAACCGCTAGGGGCTTAGGAGACGATACGTGGACCGATCGTGGCTCGGCTACGGCGCGTGAACCGACCGGGGCTCAGGAGGCCGCGCATCGACTGATGGGGATCGGATATGACGGGTGGAACGATCGGAGCTCAGGAGACGGCGCGTGAACCGATCGGCGCTCGGAGACGGCGCTTGGACCGATCGGGGCTTAGGAGACGACGCGTGGACCGATTGGGGCTCGGAGACGGCGCTTGGACCGATCGGGGCTTAGGAGACAGCGCGCGGACCGATTGGGGCTCAGGAGACGGCGCGTGGACCGCTCGGGGCTCGGAGACGGCGCGTGGAACGATAGGGGTTCCGGAGGCGCTGTGTGGACCGATGGGGAGCCGGAGACGGTGCGTGGACCGATCGGGGCTCGGAGACGGCGCGTAGACCGATCGGGGCTTAGGAGATGACGCGTGGACCGATCGGGGCTCAGGAGACGGGGCGCGGACTGACCGGGGCTCAGGTGACTCGCGTGGATCGATCGGGGCTCCGGAGGCGCCGTGTGGACCGATGGGGACCAGGAGACGGTGCCTGGACCGATCGGGGCTCGGAGACGGCGCGTGGACAGATCGGGGCTCAGGAGGCCGCCCGAGAACCGATCGCGGCTCGGCGACGGCGCGTGGACCGACCGGGGCTCAGGAGGCCGCGCGTGGACCGATCATGGCTCGGCGACGGCGCGTAGACCGATCGGGGCCCGGAGACGACGCGTGGACTGATCGGGGCTCGAAGACAGCGCGTGGACCGACTGGGGCTCAGGCGGTTGCGCGTGGACCAATTGGGGCTCCGGAGGCGGCGCGTGGACCGATTGTGGAGCAGAAGATGGTGCGTGGACCGATCGGGGCTCGGAGACGGCGCGTGGACCGATCGGAGCTTAGAAGACGACGCCTAGACCGATTGGGGCTCAGGAGACAGCGCGTGGACTGATCGGGGCTCGGAGACGGCGCGTTAACCGATCGGCGCTCGGAGGCCGCGCGTGGACCGATCGTGGCTCGGCGACGGCGCGTGGACCGATCGGGACTCGGAGACCACGCGTGGACCGATCGGGGCTCGGAGACAGCGTGTGGACCGACTGGGGCTCAGGCGGTTTCGCGTGGACCAATTGGGGTTCGGCGACGTCGCGTGGACCGATCGGGGCTCGGAGACGGCGCGTTAACCGATCGGGGCTTAGGAGACGGCGCGTGGACCGATCGGGGCGCAGGAAGCGGCGCCTGGACCGATCGTGGCTCGGAGACGGCGCGTGGAGGCATCCGGGCTAAGAAGACGACGCATGGACCGAGCGGGGTTCAGGACACGGCGCGAGGAGCGATCGGGGCTCAGGAGAAGACGCGTCAATTGATCGGGGCTCAGGAGACGACGCGTCGACGAATCGGGGCTTAGGAGACGACGCGTGGACCGATCGGGGCTGAGGAGACGGCGCGTCGACCGACCGGAGCTCAGGAGATTCGCGTGGATCGATCGGGGCTCCGGAGGCGGCGCGTGGACCGATCGGGGCTCAGAAGGCCGCGCGTTGGCCGATCATGGCTCGGCGACGGCGCGTAGACCGATCGGGGCTCGGAGAAAACGCGTAGACTGATCGGGGCTCGAAGACAGCGCGTGGACCGATCGGGGCTCGGCGATGGCGCCTGGACCGATCGTGGCTCGGAGACGACGCGTGGAGGCATCGGGGCTAAGAAGACGACGCATGGACCGATCGGGGCTCAGGAAACGGCGTGTGGACCGATCAGAACTCGGAGACGACGCGTGGACCGATCGGGGCTTAGGAGACTACGCGTGTACCTATCGGGGCTCAGGAGACAGCGCGTGGACCGATCGGGGCTCAGGCGGCGGCGCGTGGATCGATCGGGGCTCGGAGACGGCGCGTGGAACGATCGGGTCTCAGGAGACGGCGCGTGAAATGATCGGCGGTCGGTGACGCCGCGTGGACCGATTGGGGCTTAGGAGACGGCGCGTGGACCGATCGGGTCGCAGGAAGCGGCGCCTGGACCGCTCGTGGCTCGGAGACGGCGCGTGGACCGACTGGGGCTCAGGCGGTTCTCTTGTGGACCAATTGGGGTTCGGCGACGGCGCGGGAACCGATCGGGGCTTAGGAGGCCGCGCGTGGACCGATCGCGGCTCGGCGACGGCGCGTGGACCGATCGGGGCTCAGGAGGCCGCGCGTGGACCGATCGGGCTCGGCGACGGCGCGTGAACCGACCGGGGCTCAGGAGACGACGCGTCGACCGGTCGGTGCTTAGGAGACGAAGCCTGGACCGATCGGTGTTTAGGAGGCGGCGCGTGGAACGATCGGGGCTCAGAAGACGGCGCGTGACCCGATCGGCGCTCGGAGACGGCGCGTGGACCGATCGAGGCTTAGGAGACGACGCGTGGATCGAGCGGGGCTCGGAGATGGCGAGTGGATGGACCGTGGCTTAGAATGCGGCACGCGGACCGATCGGGGCTCGGAGAAGGCGTGTGGACTGATCGGGGATCAGGAAACGGCACGTGGAGCGATCGGGTTTGAGGAGGCGGCGCGTGGATCGATCGGGGCTCAGGAGGCGACGCGTCGACGGATCGGGGCTTAGGAGACGACGCGTGGACCGATCGCGTATTAGGGGACGACGCGTGGACCGATCGGTGCTCGGAGACGGCGCGAGGATGGACCGTGGCTTAGAATGCGGCATGCGGACCTATCGGGACTCGGAGACGGCGTGTGGACTAATCGGGGCTCGGAGACGGCGCGTTAACCGATCGGGGCGTAGGAGACGATGCGTGGACCGATCGGGCCTCGGAGACGGCGCGTGGAACGATCGGAGCAAAGGAGACGGCGCGTGAACCGATCGGCGTTCGGAGACGACGCGTGGATCGATCGGGGCTTAGGAAGCGGCGCGTGGACCGATTGGGGCTTAGGAGACGGCGCGATGACCGATCGGGGCTCAGGAAGCAACGCCTAGACCGATCGTGGCTCGGAGACGGCGCGTGGAGGCATCGGGGCTAAGAAGACGACGCATGGACCGAGCGGGGCTCAGGAGACGGCGCGAGGAGCGATCGGGGCTCAGGAGAAGACGCGTCAATTGATCGGGGCTCAGAAATCGGCGCGTGGAGCGATCGGGGCTCAGGAGACGACGCGTGGATCGATCGCGGCTCAGGAAACGACGCGTCGACCGATCGGGGCTCAGGAGACGGCGCGCAGATCGACCGGCGCTCAGGAGCCTCGCGTGGGCCGATCATGGCTCGGCGACGGCGCGTGGACGGATCGGGGCTCGGAGACGACGCGTGGACCGACCGGGGCTCAGGAGACGACGCGTGGACCGATCGGGGCTCGGAGACGGCACGTTAACCGATCGGGGCTTAGGAGACGATGCGTGGACCGATCGGGCTCGGAGCCGGCGCGTGAACCGATCGGGGCTCAGGAGGCTGCGCGTGGACCGATCGAGGCTCGGCGACGGCGCGTGGACCGATCGGGGCTCGGAGACGACGCGTGTACAGATCAGGGCTTGGTGACGGCGCGTTTACCGATAGCAGCTCGGAGACGGCCCGTGGACGGATCGCGGCTTAGGAGACGGCGCGTGGACCGATCGGGGCTCAGGAGACGGTGCGTGGACCGGTCGGGGCTTAGGAGACGACGCGTGGACCGATCGAGGCTCGGAGACGACGCGTGTGCGGATCGGGGATTCGAGGACGACGGGTGGACCGATCCGGGCTCAGGAGACGACGCGTCGTCCGATCGGGGCTCAGGATGCGGCGCGTGGACCCATCGGGGCTCGGCGACGGCACGTGGACCGATCAGGGCTTAGGACACGACGCGTTGACCGATCATGACTCAGGAGGCGGCGCGTGGACCGATCGGGGCTCAGGAACCGGTCCGTGGAGCGATCGGGGCTTAGGAGATGGCACGTGGACTGATCGGGGCTCAGATGACGGTGCGCGGACCGACCGGGGCTCAGGGGACTCGCGTGGATCGATCGAGGCTCCGGAGACGCCGCGTGGAGCGATGGGGATCAGGAGACGGTGCGCGGACCGATCGGGGCTCGGAGACGGCGCGTGGACCGCTCGGCGCTCGGAGACCGCGCGTTAACCGATCGGGGCTTAGGAGACGATGCGTGAACCGATCGGGGCTCGGAGACGGCGCGTGGACCGATCGGGGCTTAGGAGACAATGCGTGGACCGATCGGGGCTGAGGAGACGGCGCGTGGACCGATCGGGGCTCAGGAGACGGCGCGTGGACCGATTGGGGCTCGGGAGACTGCGCGTGGATGGATCGGGGCTTAGGGAACGATGCGTGGAACGATCGGGGCTCAGGAGACGGCGCGTGGACCGATCGGGGCTCACGAGACGGCGCGTCGACGGATCGGGGCTCAGGAGACGGCGCGTGGACCGATCGGGGCTCAAGAGGCGACGCGTGGATCCATCGCGGCTCGGAGACGGCGTGTGGACGTATCGGGGCTTAGGAGACGACGCGTGGACTGATCGGGGGTCAGGAGAAGACGCGTGGACCGATCGGGGCTTAGGAGAGGACCCGTCGACCGATCGGGGCTCAGGAGACGACGCGTGGATCGATCGAGGTGTAGCAGAGGACGCGTCGACCGATCGGGGCTCAGGAGACGGCGCGTGGACGGATCGGGTCTCAGGAAACGGCGCGTGAACCCGTCGGCGCTCGGAGACGGGGCGTGTACAGATTGGGGCTTAGGAGACGGCGCGTGGACCGATCGGGGCTCGGAGACGGCGCGTGGACCGATCGGGGCTTAGGAGACGACGCGTGGACCGATCGGGGCTGAAAAGACGGCGCGTGGACCGATTGGGGCTCAGGAGACGGCGCGTGGACCGATTGGGGCTCGGGAGAATGCGCGTGGATGGATCGGGGCTTCGGGAACGACGCGTGGACCGATCGAGGTTCAGGAGACGGCGCGTGGACCGATCGGGGCTCGGAGACAGTGAGTGGACGGATCGGGACTCAGGAGACGGCGCGTGAACCGATCGGCGCTCGGAGACGGGGCGTCGACCGATTGGGGTTTAGCAGAGGACGCGTCGACCGATCGGGGCTCAGGAGACAGCGCGTGGACGGATCGAGTCTCAGGAGACGGCGCGTGAACCAATCGGTGCTCGGAGACGGGGCGTGGACCGATCGGGGCTTAGGAGACGGTGCGTGCACCGATCGGGGCTCGGGAGACTGCGCGTGGATGGATCGGGGCTTCGGGAACGACGCGTGGACCGATCGGGGCTCAGGAGACGGCGCGTGGACCGATCGGAGCTCGGAGACGGCGCGTGGACCGATCGGGGCTCACGAGACGGCGCGTCGACCGATCGGGGCTCAGGAGACGGCGCGTGGACGGATCGTTCTCAGGAGACGGCGCGTGAACCGATCGGCGCTCGGAGACGGGGCCTGGACCGACCGGGGCTCAGGACACCGCGCGTGGACCCATCGGGGCTCGGAGACGGCGCGTGGAACGATCGGGGCTCGGAGTCGGCGCGTTAACCGATCGGGGCTCAGGAAGCGGCGCCTGGACCGATCGTGGCTCGGAGACAGCGCGAGGAGGCATCTGGGCTTAGAAGACGACGCGTGGATCGATCGGGGCTCGGAGACGGCGCGTGAACCGACCGGGGCTCAGGAGGCCGCGCGTGGACCTATCGAGGCTCGGCGACGGCGCGTGGACCGATCGGGGCTCAGCAGACGGCGCGTGGACCGATCGGGGCTTAGGAGACGACGCGTGAACCGATCGGAGCTCAGGAGAAGACGCGTGGACCGATCGGGGCTCAGGAGACGGCGGGTGAACCGGTCGGGGCTCAGGAGACGGCGCGTGGACCGATTGGGGCTCGGGAGACTGCGCGTGGATGGATCGGGGCTTAGGGAACGACGCGTGGAACGATCGGGGCTCAGGAGACGGCGCGTGGACCGATCCGGGCTCAGGAGACGGAGCGTGGAGCGATCGGGGCTCGGAGACGGCGCGTGGACCGATTGGGATCAGGAGACGGCGGGTGAACCGGTCGGGGCTCAGGAGACGGCACGTGGACCGGTCGAGGCTCGGAGACGATGCGTGTACGGATCGGGGATTCGGCGATGACGCGTGGACGGATCCGGGCTCAGGAGACGGGTGCGTGGACGGATCGGGGCTCAGAGACGGCGCGTGGAACGATCGGGGCTCAGGAGACGGCGCGTGAACCTATCGGCGCTCGGAGACGGCGCGTGGACCGATAGTGGCTTAGGAGACGGCGCGTGGACCGATCGGGGCTCGAAGACGGGGCGTGGAATGATCGGGGCTCACGAGACGGCGCGTGAAATGATCGGCGCTCTGAGACGGCGCGTGGACCGACCGGGGCTAAGGAGGACGCGCGTGGACCGATCGAGGCTTAGGAGCCGACGCGTGGACCGATTGGGGCTCAGGAGACGGCGCGTGGAACGATCGGGGCTCGGAGACGGCGCGTGGAACGATCGGAGCACAGGAGAAGACGCGTGGATCGATCGGGGCTCAGGAGACGACGCGTCGACGGATCGGGGCTTAGGAGACGACGCGTGGACCGATCGGGGCTTAGGAGCCGACGCGTGGACCGATCCGGGCTCAGGAGACGGCGCGGGGACCGATCGGGGCTCGAGGACGGCGCGTGGAACGATCCGGGTTTAGGAGACGGCGCGTGGACTGATCGGGGTTCAGGAGCCTCGCGTGGATCGATCGGGGCTCCGGAGGCGCCGCGTTGACCCATGGGGCTCAGGAGCCGGTGCGTGAACCGATCGTCGCTCGGAGACGGCACGTGGACCGATCGGGGCTTAGGAGAAGGCGCGTGGACCGATCGGGGCTTAGGAGACGGCGCGTGGACCGATCATGGCTCGGCGACAGCGCGTGGACCAATCGGTGCTCGGAGACGACGCGTGGACCGATCGGGGCTCGGAGACAGCGCGTTGACCGACTGGGGGTCAGGCCGTTGCGCGTGGACCGATCGGGGCTTGGAGCCGGCGCGTTAACCGACCGGGGCTCAGGAGACGACGCGTCGACCGGTCGGGGCTTAGGAGACGAAGCCTCGACCGATCGGGGCTTAGGAGGCGGCGCGTGGAACGATCGGGGCTCAGAATACGGCGCGTGAACCGATCGGCGCTCGGAGACGGCGCGTCGACCGATCGGGGCTCGGAGACGGCGTGTGGACCGATCGGGGATCAGGAAACGGCACGTGGAGCGATCGGGGCTCAGGAGGCGGCGCGTGGATCAATCGGGGCTCAGGAGGCGACGCGTCGACGGATCGGGGCTTAGGAGAAGACGTGTGGACCGATCGGGTATTAGGGGACGACGCGTGGACCGATCGGTGCTCGAAGACGGCGCGTGGATCGATCGGGGCTTAGGAGACGGCGCGTGGACCGATTGGGGCTTAGGAGACGGAGCGAGGACCGATCGGGGATCTGGAAGCGACGCATAGACCGATCGTGGCTCGGAGACGGCGCGTGGAGGCATCGGGGCTAAGAAGACGACGCAGGGACCGAGCGGGGCTCAGGAGACGGAGCGAGGAGCGATCGGGGCTCAGGAGAAGACGCGTCAATTGATCGGGGCTCAGAAATCGGCGCGTGGAGCGATCGGGGCTCAGGAGACGACGCGTGGATCGATCGGGGCTCAGGAAACGACGCGTCGACCGATCGGGGCTTAGGAGACGGCGCGTGGGCCGATCGGAGCTCGGAGACGGCGCGTGGACCGATCGGGTCTTAGGAGACGGCGCGTCGACCGATCGGGGCTCAGGATGCGGCGCGTGGACCCATCGGGGCTCGGAGACGGTCCGTGGAGCGATAGGGGCTTAGGAGACGGCGCGTGAACCGATCGGCGCTCGGAGACGGCGCGTGGACCGATGGGGGATGAGGAGAAGGCGCGTGGACTGATCGGGGCTTAGGAGACGGCGCATAGACCGATCGGGGCTCGGAGACGGCGCGTGGAACGATCGGGGCTCAGGTGACGGCGCGTGAACCGATCGGCGCTCGGAGACGGCGCGTGGACCGATCGGGGCTTAGCAGAAGGCGCTTGGACCGATCGGGGTTTAGCAGAAGGCGCTTGGACCAATCGGGGCTTAGGAGACGGCGCGTGGACCGATCGAGGCTCGGCGACTGCGCGTGGAGCGATCGGGGCTCAGGAGACGGCGCGTGAACCAATCGGCGCTCCGAGACGGCGCGTGGACCGATCGGGGCTTAGGAGACGGCGCGTAGACCGATCGGGGCTCGGAGACGATGCGTGGACCGATCGGGGCCTAGGAGACAACGCGTGGACCGATCGTGGCTCAGGAAGCGGCGCCTGGACCGATCGTGGCCCGGAGACGGCGCGAGAAGGCATCTGGGCTTACAAGACGACGCGTAGATCGAACGGGGCTCGGAGACGGCGCACGAACCGGCCGGGGCTCAGGGGACGGCGCGTGGACTGATCGGGGCTCGGAAACGGCGCGTTAACCGATCGGGGCTTAGGAGACGGCGCGTGAACGTATCGGGGCTTAGGAGAGGATGCGTTGACCGATCGGGGCTCATGAGACGGCGCGTAGACCGATCGGGGGTCAGGAGATGGCGCGTGGACCGATCGGTGCTCGGAGACAGCGCGTGGGCGGACCGTGGCTTAGAATGCGTCACGCGGACCGATCGGGGCTCGGATACGGCGTGTGGACCGATCGGGGCTCGGAGACGCCGTGTGGACCGATCGGGGCTTAGGAGACGACGCGTTTACGGATCGGGGATCAGGAGACGACGCGTGGAACGATCCGGGCTCAGGAGACGGAGCGTGGACCGATCGGGACTCGGAGACGGCGTGTGGAACGATCGGGGCTCGGGTGACGGCGCGTGAACGGATCGGCGCTCGGAGACGGCGCGTGGATCGATCGGGGATCGGGGACGGCGCGTGGAACGATCGGGGCTTAGGAGACGGCACGTGGATCGATCGGGGCTCAGGAGACGACGCGTCGACCGTTCGGGGCTCAGGAGACGGCGCGCGGACCGGCCGGGGCTCAGGAGCCTAGCGTGGATCGATCGGGGCTCCGGAAGCGGCGCGTGGACCGATTGGAGAGCAGGAGATGGTGCGTGGACCGATCGGGGCCCGGAGACGGCGCGTGGACCGATCGGGGCTTAGGAGACGACGCGTGGAGGCATCGGGGCTAAGAAGACGACGCATGGACCGAGCGGGGCTCAGGAGACGGCGCGAGGAGCGATCGGGGCTCTGGAGAAGCCGCGTCAATTGATCGGGGCTCAGGAGACGACGCGGCGACGGATCGGGGCTTAGGAGACGACGCGTGGACCGATTGGGGCTTAGGAGACGACGTGTGGACCGATCGGGGCTTAGGAGACGGCACGAGATTCGATCGGTGCACAGGAGACGGCGCGTGAACCGGACGGGGCTTAGGAGACGACGCGTCGGCCGATCGGGGCTCAGGACAAGGGGTGTGGACTGTTCGGAGCTCAGGAGACGGCGCGTGCACCGATCGGGGCTTAGGAGACGGCACGTGGATCGATCGGGGCTCAGGAGACGACGCGTCGACCGTTCGGGGCTCAGGAGACGGCGCGCGGACCGGCCGGGGCTCAGGAGCCTAGCGTGGATCGATCGGGGCTCCGGAGGCGGCGCGTGGACCGATTGGAGAGCAGGAGATGGTGCGTGGACCGATCGGGGCCCGGAGACGGCGCGTGGACCGATCGGGGCTTAGGAGACGACGCGTGGAGGCATCGGGGCTAAGAAGACGACGCATGGACCGAGCGGGGCTCAGGAGACGGCGCGAGGAGCGATTGGGGCTCTGGAGAAGCCGCGTCAATTGATCGGGGCTCAGGAGACGACGCGGCGACGGATCGGGGCTTAGGAGACGACGCGTGGACCGATTGGGGCTTAGGAGACGACGTGTGGACCGATCGGGGCTTAGGAGACGGCACGAGATTCGATCGGTGCACAGGAGACGGCGCGTGAACCGGTCGGGGCTTAGGAGACGACGCGTCGGCCGATCGGGGCTCAGGACAAGGGGTGTGGACTGTTCGGAGCTCAGGAGACGGCGCGTGGATCGATCGGGGTTCGGCGATGGCGCGTGGACCGATCGGGGCTCGGAGACGACGCGTGTACGGATCGAGGCTTCGAGACGGCGCGTGGACCGATCGGAGCTCGGAGACGGCCCGTGGGCAGATCGGAGCTTAGGAGACGGCGCGTGGACTAATTGGGGCTTAGGAGCACATACGTGGACCGATCGGGGCTCGGAAACGGCGCATGGACCGATCGGAGCTCGGAGACGACGCGTGGAGCGGTCGGGGCTCACGAGAAGACGCGTGGATCGATCGGGGCTCAGGAGACGACGCGTCGACGGATCGGGGCTTAGGAGACGACGCGTGGACCGATCGGGGCTTAGGAGCCGACGCGTGGACCGATCCGGGCTCAGGAGACGGCGCGTGGACCGATCGGGGCTCGAGGACGGCGCGTGGAACGATCCGGGTTTAGGAGACGGCGCGTGGACTGATCGGGGTTCAGGAGCCTCGCGTGGATCGATCGGGGCTCCGGAGGCGCCGCGTTGACCCATGGGGCTCAGGAGCCGGTGCGTGAACCGATCGTCGCTCGGAGACGGCACGTGGACCGATCGGGGCTTAGGAGAAGGCGCGTGGACCGATCGGGGCTTAGGAGACGGCGCGTGGACCGATCGGGGCTCGGAGATGGCGCGTGGAACGATCGGGGCTCAGGAGACGTCGCGTGGACCGATCATGGCTCGGCGACAGCGCGTGGGCCAATCGGTGCTCGGAGACGACGCGTGGACCGATCGGGGCTCGGAGACAGCGCGTTGACCGACTGGGGGTCAGGCGGTTGCGTGTGGACCGATCGGGGCTTGGAGACGGCGCGTTAACCGACCGGGGCTCAGGAGACGACGCGTCGACCGGTCGGGGCTTAGGAGACGAAGCCTCGACCGATCGGGGCTTAGGAGACGGCGCGTGGACCGATCGGGGCTTAGGAGACGGCGCGTCGACCGATCGGGGCTCAGGATGCGGCGCGTGGACCCATCGGGGCTCGGAGACGGTCCGTGGAGCGATAGGGGCTTAGGAGACGGCGCGTTGACTGATCGGGGCGCGGGAAGCGGCGCCTGAACCGATCTGGCTCGGAGACGGCGCGTGGAGCCATCGGGGCTTAGAAGACGACGCATGGATCGATCGGGGCTCAGGAAACGGCGCGTGGACCGATTGGAGCTCGGAGACGACGCGTGGACCGACTGGGGCTCAGGTCGTTGCCCGTGGACCAATTGGGGGTTCGGCGACGGCGGGTGGACCGATCGCGGCTCGGAGACGGCGCGTGAACCGACGGGGGCTCATGAGACGGCGCGTAGACCGATCGGGGCTCCGGCGGCGATGCGTGGACCGATCGGGGCTCGGAGACGGCGCGTGGACCGACCGGGGCTAAGGAGGCCGCGCGTGAACCGACCGGGGCTCATGAGACGGAGCGTAGACCGATCGGGGCTCCGGCGGCGACGCGTGGACCGATCGGGGCCCAGGAAACGGCGCGTGGATCGATCGGTGCTCGAAGACGACGCGGGGACCGACCGGGGCTCAGGAGCCGATGCGTGGATCGATCGGGGCTCAGGAGGCGGCGCGTAGACCCATCGGGGCTCGGAGACGGCACGTGGACCGATCAGGGCTTAGGAGACGA
This sequence comes from Netelia fuscicornis, assembly GCA_946811545.1. NCBI lineage: Eukaryota > Metazoa > Arthropoda > Insecta > Hymenoptera > Ichneumonidae > Netelia > Netelia fuscicornis. Next base: position 35,846,031 of record OX328011.1, on the reverse strand, counting down.
CGCGTGGACCGATCGGGGCTCAGGAGACGGCGCGTGGACCGATCGGTGCTCGGAGACGGCGCGTGGACCGATTGGGGCTCAGGAGGCAGCGCGTTGACCGATCATGGCTCGGCGACGGCACGTGGACCGATCGGGGCTCGGAGACAGCGCGTGGACCGACTGGGACTCAGGCGGTTGCGCGTGGACCAATTGGGGTTCGCGACGGCGCGTGGACCACTCGGCGCTCGGAGACGGCGCGTTAACCGATCGGGGCTTAGGAGACCATGCGTGAACCGAGCGGGGCACGGAGACGGCGCGTGGGCCGATCGGGGCTTAGGAGACAACGCGTGGACCGATGGGGGCTCGGAGACGGCGCGTGGACCGACCGGGGCTCAGGAGGACGCGCGTGGACCGATCGGGGCTCGGCGACGGCGCGTGGACCGATCGAGTCTAGGAGACGACGCGTCAACCGATCGGGGCTCAGATGACGGCGCGCGGACCGACCGGGGCTCAGGAGACTCGCGTAGATCGATCGGGGCTCCGGAGACGCAGCGTGAAGCGATGGGGATCAGGAGACGGTGCGCGGACCGATCGGGGCTCGGAGACGGCGCGTGGACCGATCGGGGCTTAGGAGACGACGCGTGGACCGATCGGGGCGTAGGACACGACGCGTGTACCTATCGGGGCTCACGAGACAGCGTGTGGACCGATTGGGGCTCAGGAGACGGCGCGTGGACCGATCGGGGCTCGGGGACAGCGCGTTGAACGATCGGAGCTCAGGTGACGGGGCGTGAAATGACCGGCGCTCTGAGACGGCGCGTGGACCGATCGGTGCTCGGAGACGGCGCGTGGACGGACCGCGGCTCAGAATGCGGTACGCGGACCGATCGGGGATCCGACACGGCGTGTGGACCGATCGAGGCTCGGAGACGACGCGATTACGGATCGGGGATCAGGAGACGACGCGTGGAACGATCCGGGATCAGGAGACGAAGCGTGGACCGATCGGGGCTCGGAGACGGCGCGTGGATCGATCGGGGATCGGGGACGGCGCGTGGAACGATCGCGGCTCGGAGTCGACGCGTTAGCCGATCGGGGCTTAGGAGACGATGCGTGGACCGATCGGAGCTCGGAGACAGCGCGTGGACCGACCGGGGCTCGGAGACGACGCGTGGACCGATCGGGGCTCGGAGACAGCGCGTGGACCGACTGGGGCTCAGGCGGTTTCGCGTGGACCAATTGGGGTTCGGCGACGGCGCGTGGACCGATCGGGGCTCAGGAGGCCGCGCGTGGACCGATGGGGATCAGGAGGCGGTGCGTGGACCGATCGGGGCACGAAGGCGGCGCGTGGACCGATCGGGGCGTAGGAGACGACGCGTGGACCGATCGGGGTTCGGCGACGGCGCGTGGACCCATCGGGGCTCGGAGACGACGCGTGTACGGATCGGGGCTTGGTGACGGCGCGTTTACCGATCGCGGCTCGGAGACGGCGCGTGGACCGATCGGGGCTCAGGAAACGGCGTGTGGCGCGATCGGGGCTCAGGAGACGACGCGTGGATCGATCGGGGCTCAGGAGACGACGCGTCGAACAATCGGGGCGCAGGAGACGGCGCGCGGACCGACTGGGGCTCAGGAGACTCGCGTGGATCGATCGGGGCTCCGGAGACGGCGCGTGGAACGATCGGGGCTCAGGAGACGGCGCGTGGACCGATTGGGGCTCGGATACGGCGCGTGAACCGACCGGGGCTCAGGAGGCCGCGCGTGGACCGATCCGGGCTCGGAGACGGCGCGTGGAATGACCGGGGCTCAGGAGAGGGCGCGTGGACCGATCGGGGCGGGGAGACGGCGCGTTAACCGATCGGGGCTCGTGCGACGGCGCGTGCATCGATCGGCACTCGGAGACGGCGTTGTCCGATCGTGGCTTCGGAGAATGCACGTGGAACGATCGGGGTTCAGGAGACGGCGCGTGGACCGATTGGGGCTCGGAGACGGCGCGTTAACCGATTGGGGCTTAGGAGACGATGCGTGGATCGATCGGGGCTCAGGATCTTCGCGTGGATCGTTCGGGGCTCCGGAGGCGCCGCGTGGACCCATGGGGATCAGGAGACAGTGCGTGGACCCATCGGGGCTCGGAGACGGCGCGTGGACCGATCGGGGCTTAGGAGACGACGCGTGGACCGATCGGGGTGTAGGAGACGACGCGTGTACCTATCGGGGCTCAGGAGACAGCGCGTGGACCGATCGGGGCTCGGCGTCTGCGCGTCGACGTATCGGGGCTCAGGGGACGGCGCGTGGGCCGATTGGAGCTTAGGAGACGGCGCGTGGACCGATTAGGGCTCGGAGACGGCGCGTGGACCGACCGGGGCTAAGGCGGCCGCGCGTGGACCGATCGAGGCTCGGCGACGGCGCATGAACCGACCAGGGCTCATGAGACGGCGCGTAGACCGATCGGGGCTCCGGTGGCGACGCGTGGACCGATCGGGGCCCAGGAAACGGCGCGTGGATCGATCGGTGCTCGAAGGCGACGCGTGGACCGACCGGGGCTCAGCAGCCGATGCGTGGATCGATTGGGGCTCAGGAGGCGGCGCGTAGACCCATCGGGGCTCGGAGACGGCACGTGGACCGATCAGGGCTTAGGAGACGACGCGTGGACCGATCGGGGCTAAGGAGACGGCGCGTGGACCGATCGGTGCTCGGAGACAGCGCGTTTACCGACTGGGGCACGAGAGGTTGCGCGTGGACCAATTGGGGTTCGCAGCGGCGTGTGGACCGACCGGAGCTCAGTAGACCGCGCGTGGACCGATCGGGGCTCGGCGACTGCGCGTGGATGGATCGGGGCTCAGGAGACTGCGCGTGGACCGATCGGGGTTCACGAAGCGGCGCCTGCACCGATCGTCTCTCGGAGACGGCGCGTGGAGCGGTCGGGGCTCAGGAGAAGACGCGTGGATCGATCGGGGCTCAGGAGACGACGCGTCGACGGATCGGGTTTAGGAGACGACGCGTGGACCGATCGGGGCTTAGGAGCCGACGCGTGGACCGATCCGGGCTCAGGAGACGGCGCGTGGACCGATCGGGGCTCGAGGACGGCGCGTCGAAGCATCCGGGCTTAGAAGACGGCGCGTGGACTGATCGGGGTTCAGGAAACGACGCGTCGACCGATCAGGGCTCAGGAGACGGCTCGCGGACCGACCGGGGCTCAGGAGCCTCGCGTGGGCCGATCATGGCTCGGCGACGGCGCGTGGACCGATCGGGGCTCGGAGACGACGCGTGCACCGATGGGGGCTCGGATACGGCGCGTGAACCAACCGGGGCTCAGGAGGCCGCGCGTGGACCGATCATGGCTCGGCGACGGCGCGTGGACCGATCGGGGTTCGGATACGACGCGTGGACCGATCGGGGCTCGGAGAGTGCGCGTGGACCAACCGGGGCTCAGACGGTTACGCGTGGACCAATTGGGGTTCGGCGACGGTGCGTGGACCGATCCGGGCTCAGGAGACGGCGCGTGGACAAATCGGTGCTCGGAGACGGCGCGTGGAGCGATTGGGGCTCAGGAGACGGCGCGTGAACCCATCGGCGCTCGGAGACGGCGCGTGGACCAATCGGGGCTGAGGAGAAGGCGCGTTGACCGATCGGGGCTTAGGAGACGGCGCGTGGACCGATCGGGGCTCGGAGACGGCGCGTGGAATGATCGGGGCTTAGGAGACGGCGCATGGACCGATCGGAGATCAGGAGCCGACGCGTGGACCGATCGGCCTCTGGAAGCGGCGCACGGACCGATCGTGGCTCGGAGACGGCGCGTGGAGGCATCGGGGCTTTCAAGACGACGCGTGGACCAAACGGTGCTCAGAAAACGGCGCGTGGAGCGATTGGGGCTCAGGAGACGGCGCGTGGACCGATCGGGGCTCAGGAGACGGTGCGTGGACCGATCGGGGCTTAGGAGACGACGCGTGGACCGATCGGGGCTCGGAGACGACGCGTGGACCGATCGGGGCTCGGAGACAGTGCGTGGACCGACTGGGGCTCAGGCGGTTGCGCGTGGACCAATTGGGGTTCGGCGACGGCTCGTGGACCGATCGGGGCTCGGAGACGGCGCGTTAACCGATTGGGGCTTAGGAGACGATGCGTGGTCCGATCGGGGCTCAGGAGCCTCGCGTGGACCGATCGGGGCTTAGGAGACGACGCGTGGACCGATCAGGGCTCGGCGACTGCGCGTGGACGTATCGGGGCTCAGGAGACGGCGCGTGGACCGATCGGGGCTCGGGGACGGCGCGTTAACCGATTGTGGCTTAGGAGACCATGCGTGGACCGATCGGGGCTCGAAGACGGCGCGTTTACCGATCGGGTCTCAGGAGGCCGCGCGTGGACAGATCATGACTCGGCGACGACGCGTGGACCGATCGGGGCTCGGAGACGACGCGTGGACCGATCGGGGCTCGGAGACAGCGCGTGGACCGACTGGGGCTCAGGCGGTTTCGCGTGGACCAATTGGGGTTCGGCGACGGCGCGTTGACCGATCGGGGCTTAGGAGACGGCGCGTGCACCGATCGGGGCCCGGAGACGGGTCGTGGACAGATTGGGGATTAGGAGACGGCGCGTGGACCGATTGGGGCTGGCAGACGGCACGTGGACCAATGGGGGCTTAGGAGACGACGCGTGGACCGATCGGGGCTCAGGAGACGGCGCGTGGACCGATCGGGGCTGAGGAAACGGCGCGTGGACCGATCGGGGCTCGGGGACGGCGCGTTAACCGATTGTGGCTTAGGAGACCATGCGTGGACCGATCGGGGCTCGAAGACGGCGCGTGGACCGATCGGGTCTCAGGAGGCCGCGCGTGAACAGATCATGACTCGGCGACGACGCGTGGACCGATCGGGGCTCAGAGACGACGCGTGGACCGATCGGGGCTCGGAGACAGCGCGTGCACCGACTGGGGCTCAGGCGGTTTCGCGTGGACCAATTGGGGTTCGGCGACGGCGCGTTGACCGATCGGGGCTTAGGAGACGGCGCGTGCACCGATCGGGGCCCGGAGACGGGTCGTGGACAGATTGGGGATTAGGAGACGGCGCGTGGACCGATCGGGGCTGGCAGACGGCACGTGGACCAATGGGGGCTTAGGAGACGACGCGTGGACCGATCGGGGCTCAGGAGACGGCGCGTGGACCGATCGGGGCTCAGGAGACGGCGCGTGGACCGATTGGGGCTCGGATACGGCGCGTGAACCAATCGGGGCTCAGGAGGCCGCGCGTGGACCGGTCGCGGCTCGGCGACGGCCTGTGGACCGATCGGGGCTCAGGAGGCCGCGCGTGGACCGATCATGGCTCGGCGACGGCGCGTGGACCGATCGGGGCTCGGAGACGATGCGTGGACCGATCGAGGTTCGGCGACAGCGCGTGAACCGACTGGGGCTCAGGCGGTTGCGCGTGGACCAATTGGGGTTCGGCGACCGCGCGTGGACCGTTCGGGGCTCGGAGACGGTGCGTTAACCGATCGGGGCTTAGGATACGATGCGTGAACCAATCGGGGCTCGGAGAAGGCGCGTGGACCGATCGGGGCCTAGGAGACAACGCGTGGACCGATCGTGGCTCAGGAAGTGGCGCCTGGACCGATCGTGGCCCGGAGACGGCGCGAGAAGGCATCTGGGCTTACAAGACGACGCGTAGATCGAACGGGGCTCGGAGACGGCGCACGAACCGGCCGGGGCTCAGGGGACCGCGCGTGGACTGATCGGGGCTCGGAGACGGCGCGTTAACCGATCGGGGCTTAGGAGACGGCGCGTGAACGTATCGGGGCTTAGGAGAGGATGCGTTGACCGATCGGGGCTCATGAGACGGCGCGTAGACCGATCCGGGCTCAGGAGACGGAGCGTGGACCGATCGGGGCTCGGAGACGGCGTGTGGAACGATCGGGGCTCGGGTGACGGCGCGTGAACGGATCGGCGCTCGGAGACGGCGCGTGGATCGATCGGGGATCGGGGACGGCGCGTGGAACGATCGGGGCTCGGAGACGGCGCGTGGACCGATCGGGGCTTAGGAGACGGCGAGTGCACCGATCGGGGCTCGGAGACGGGTCGTGGACAGATTGGGGCTTAGGAGACGGCGCGTGGACCGATCGGGGCTCGGAGACGGCGTGTGGACCGATCGGGGATCAGGAAACGGCGCGTGGAGCGATCGGGGCTCAGGAGGCGGCGCGTGGATCGATCGGGGCTCAGGAGACGACGCGTCGATGGATCGGGGCTTAGGAGCCGACGCGTGGACCGATTGGGGCTCAGGAGACGGCGCGTGGATCGATCGGGGCTGGGAGACGGCGCGTGGATCAATCGGGGCTTAGGAGACGGCGCATGGACCGATCGGGGCTTAGGAGACGACGCGTGGATGGAGCGGGGCTCGGAGACGGCGCGTGGATGGACCGTGGCTTAGAATGCGGCACGCGGACCGATCGGGGCTCGGAGACGGCGCGTGGAACGATCGGGTCTAGGAGACGGCGCGTCGACCGACCGGAGCTCAGGAGATTCGCGTGGATCGATCGGGGCTCCGTAGGCGGCGCGTGGACCGACCGCGGCTCAGGAGGCCGCGCGAGAACCGATCGCGGCTCGGCGACGGCGCGTGGCCCGATCGGGGCTTAGGAGACGGCGCGTGCACCGATCGGGGCCCGGAGACGGGTCGTGGACAGATTGGGGATTAGGAGACGGCGCGTGGACCGATCGGGGCTGGGAGACGGCACGTGGACCGATCGGGGCTCGGAGACAGCGCGTGGACCGACTGGGGCTCAGGCGGTTTCGCGTGGACCAATTGGGGTTCGGCGACGGCGCGTGGACCGATCGGGGCTCAGAAGACGGCGCGTGGACCGATCGGGGCTCACGAGACGACGCGTGGACCGATCGGGGCTCAGGAGACGGCGCGTGCACCGATCGGGGCTCGGAGAAGGGGCGTGGACCGATCGTGGCTCAGGAAGCGGCGCCTGGACCGATCGTGGGCCGGAGACGGCGCGAGAAGGCATCTGGGCTTACAAGACGACGCGTGGATCGATCGGGGCTCGGAGACGGCGCATGAACCGACCGGGGCTCAGGAGACGGCGCGTGGACTGATCGGGGCTCGGAGACGGCCCGTTAACCGATCGGGGCTCAGGTGACGATGCGTGGACCGATCGGGGCTCGGAGACGGCGCGTGGACCAACCGGGGCTAAGGCGGCCGCGCGTGGACCGATCGAGGCTCGGCGACGGCGCATGAACCGACCGGGGCTCATGAGACGGCGCGTAGACCGATCGGGGCTCCGGTGGCGACGCGTGGACCGATCGGGGCCCAGGAAACGGCGCGTGGATCGATCGGTGCTCGAAGGCGACGCGTGGACCGACCGGGGCTCAGCAGCCGATGCGTGGATCGATCGGGGCTCAGGAGGCGGCGCGTAGATCCATCGGGGCTCGGAGACGGCACGTGGACCGATCAGGGCTTAGGAGACGACGCGTGGACCGATCGCGGCTAAGGAGACGGCGCGTGGACCGATCGGTGCTCGGAGACGGCGCGTGGATGGACCGTGGCTTAGAATGCGTCACGCGGACCGATCGGGGCTCAGGGGACGACGCTGCGACGGATCGGGGCTTAGGAGACGACGCGTGGACCGATTGGGGCTCATGAGGCCGCCCGTGGACCTATCGAGGCTTAGGAGACGACGCGTGGACCGATCGGGGCTCAGGAGACGGCGCGTGGACCGATCGGGGCTCAGGAGACGGCGCGTGGACCGATTGGGGCTCGGATACGGCGCGTGAACCAATCGGGGCTCAGGAGGCCGCGCGTGGACCGGTCGCGGCTCGGCGACGGCCTGTGGACCGATCGGGGCTCAGGAGGCCGCGCGTGGACCGATCATGGCTCGGCGACGGCGCGTGGACCGATCGGGGCTCGGAGACGACGCGTGGACCGATCGGGGCTCGGAGACAGCGCGTGGACCGACTGGGGCTCAGGCGGTTTCGCGTGGACCAATTGGGGTTCGGCGACGGCGCGTTGACCGATCGGGGCTTAGGAGACGGCGCGTGCACCGATCGGGGCCCGGAGACGGGTCGTGGACAGATTGGGGATTAGGAGACGGCGCGTGGACCGATTGGGGCTGGCAGACGGCACGTGGACCAATGGGGGCTTAGGAGACGACGCGTGGACCGATCGGGGCTCAGGAGACGGCGCGTGGACCGATCGGGGCTGAGGAAACGGCGCGTGGACCGATCGGGGCTCGGGGACGGCGCGTTAACCGATTGTGGCTTAGGAGACCATGCGTGGACCGATCGGGGCTCGAAGACGGCGCGTGGACCGATCGGGTCTCAGGAGGCCGCGCGTGAACAGATCATGACTCGGCGACGACGCGTGGACCGATCGGGGCTCAGAGACGACGCGTGGACCGATCGGGGCTCGGAGACAGCGCGTGCACCGACTGGGGCTCAGGCGGTTTCGCGAGGACCAATTGGGGTTCGGCGACGGCGCGTTGACCGATCGGGGCTTAGGAGACGGCGCGTGCACCGATCGGGGCCCGGAGACGGGTCGTGGACAGATTGGGGATTAGGAGACGGCGCGTGGACCGATCGGGGCTGGCAGACGGCACGTGGACCAATGGGGGCTTAGGAGACGACGCGTGGACCGATCGGGGCTCAGGAGACGGCGCGTGGACCGATCGGGGCTCAGGAGACGGCGCGTGGACCGATTGGGGCTCGGATACGGCGCGTGAACCAATCGGGGCTCAGGAGGCCGCGCGTGGACCGGTCGCGGCTCGGCGACGGCCTGTGGACCGATCGGGGCTCAGGAGGCCGCGCGTGGACCGATCATGGCTCGGCGACGGCGCGTGGACCGATCGGGGCTCGGAGACGATGCGTGGACCGATCGAGGTTCGGCGACAGCGCGTGAACCGACTGGGGCTCAGGCGGTTGCGCGTGGACCAATTGGGGTTCGGCGACCGCGCGTGGACCGTTCGGGGCTCGGAGACGGTGCGTTAACCGATCGGGGCTTAGGATACGATGCGTGAACCAATCGGGGCTCGGAGAAGGCGCGTGGACCGATCGGGGCCTAGGAGACAACGCGTGGACCGATCGTGGCTCAGGAAGTGGCGCCTGGACCGATCGTGGCCCGGAGACGGCGCGAGAAGGCATCTGGGCTTACAAGACGACGCGTAGATCGAACGGGGCTCGGAGACGGCGCACGAACCGGCCGGGGCTCAGGGGACCGCGCGTGGACTGATCGGGGCTCGGAGACGGCGCGTTAACCGATCGGGGCTTAGGAGACGGCGCGTGAACGTATCGGGGCTTAGGAGAGGATGCGTTGACCGATCGGGGCTCATGAGACGGCGCGTAGACCGATCCGGGCTCAGGAGACGGAGCGTGGACCGATCGGGGCTCGGAGACGGCGTGTGGAACGATCGGGGCTCGGGTGACGGCGCGTGAACGGATCGGCGCTCGGAGACGGCGCGTGGATCGATCGGGGATCGGGGACGGCGCGTGGAACGATCGGGGCTCGGAGACGGCGCGTGGACCGATCGGGGCTTAGGAGACGGCGAGTGCACCGATCGGGGCTCGGAGACGGGTCGTGGACAGATTGGGGCTTAGGAGACGGCGCGTGGACCGATCGGGGCTCGGAGACGGCGTGTGGACCGATCGGGGATCAGGAAACGGCGCGTGGAGCGATCGGGGCTCAGGAGGCGGCGCGTGGATCGATCGGGGCTCAGGAGACGACGCGTCGATGGATCGGGGCTTAGGAGCCGACGCGTGGACCGATTGGGGCTCAGGAGACGGCGCGTGGATCGATCGGGGCTGGGAGACGGCGCGTGGATCAATCGGGGCTTAGGAGACGGCGCATGGACCGATCGGGGCTTAGGAGACGACGCGTGGATGGAGCGGGGCTCGGAGACGGCGCGTGGATGGACCGTGGCTTAGAATGCGGCACGCGGACCGATCGGGGCTCGGAGACGGCGCGTGGAACGATCGGGTCTAGGAGACGGCGCGTCGACCGACCGGAGCTCAGGAGATTCGCGTGGATCGATCGGGGCTCCGTAGGCGGCGCGTGGACCGACCGCGGCTCAGGAGGCCGCGCGAGAACCGATCGCGGCTCGGCGACGGCGCGTGGCCCGATCGGGGCTTAGGAGACGGCGCGTGCACCGATCGGGGCCCGGAGACGGGTCGTGGACAGATTGGGGATTAGGAGACGGCGCGTGGACCGATCGGGGCTGGGAGACGGCACGTGGACCGATCGGGGCTCGGAGACAGCGCGTGGACCGACTGGGGCTCAGGCGGTTTCGCGTGGACCAATTGGGGTTCGGCGACGGCGCGTGGACCGATCGGGGCTCAGAAGACGGCGCGTGGACCGATCGGGGCTCACGAGACGACGCGTGGACCGATCGGGGCTCAGGAGACGGCGCGTGCACCGATCGGGGCTCGGAGAAGGGGCGTGGACCGATCGTGGCTCAGGAAGCGGCGCCTGGACCGATCGTGGGCCGGAGACGGCGCGAGAAGGCATCTGGGCTTACAAGACGACGCGTGGATCGATCGGGGCTCGGAGACGGCGCATGAACCGACCGGGGCTCAGGAGACGGCGCGTGGACTGATCGGGGCTCGGAGACGGCCCGTTAACCGATCGGGGCTCAGGTGACGATGCGTGGACCGATCGGGGCTCGGAGACGGCGCGTGGACCAACCGGGGCTAAGGCGGCCGCGCGTGGACCGATCGAGGCTCGGCGACGGCGCATGAACCGACCGGGGCTCATGAGACGGCGCGTAGACCGATCGGGGCTCCGGTGGCGACGCGTGGACCGATCGGGGCCCAGGAAACGGCGCGTGGATCGATCGGTGCTCGAAGGCGACGCGTGGACCGACCGGGGCTCAGCAGCCGATGCGTGGATCGATCGGGGCTCAGGAGGCGGCGCGTAGATCCATCGGGGCTCGGAGACGGCACGTGGACCGATCAGGGCTTAGGAGACGACGCGTGGACCGATCGCGGCTAAGGAGACGGCGCGTGGACCGATCGGTGCTCGGAGACGGCGCGTGGATGGACCGTGGCTTAGAATGCGTCACGCGGACCGATCGGGGCTCAGGGGACGACGCTGCGACGGATCGGGGCTTAGGAGACGACGCGTGGACCGATTGGGGCTCATGAGGCCGCCCGTGGACCTATCGAGGCTTAGGAGCCGACGCGTGGACCGATCGGGGCTCAGGAAGCGGCGCCTGGACCGATCGTGGCTCGGAGACGGCGCGTGGAGGTATCGGGGCTTAAAAGACGACGGATGGACCGATCGGGGCTCAGGAAACGGCGCGTGGACCGAACGGTGCTCGGAGACGACATGTGGACCGATCGGGGCTCGGAGACGGCGCGTGTACGGATCGAGGCTTGGAGACCGCGCGTGGACCGATCGGCGCGCGGAGACGGCGCGTGGACCGATCGGGGCTTAGGAGACGGCGCGTGGACCGATCGGAGATCAGGAGAGGACGCCTGGACTGATAGGGCTTTGGAAGCGGCGCACGGACCGATCGTGGCTCGGAGACCGCGCGTGGAGGCATCGGGGCTTTGAACACGACGCGTGGACCGAACGGTGCTAAGAAAACGGCTCGTGGACCGATCGGGCCTGGGAGACATCGCGTGGAATGATCGGGGCTCAGAAGACGGCGCGCGAACCGATCGGCGCTCGGAGACGGCGCGTGCACCGATCGGGGCTTAGGAGACGGCGCGTGGATCGATCGGGGCTCAGGAGACGACGCGTCGACCGTTTGGGGCTCAGGAGACGGCGCGCGGACCAGCCGGGGCTCAGGAGCCTAGCGTGGATCGATCGGGGCTCCGGAGGCGGCGCGTGGACCGATTGGAGAGCAGGAGATGGTGCGTGGACCGATCGGGGCCCGGAGACGGCGCGTGGACCGATCGGGGCTTAGGAGACGACGCGTGGAGGCATCGGGGCTAAGAAGACGACGCATGGACCGAGCGGGGCTCAGGAGACGGCGCGAGGAGCGATCGGGGCTCTGGAGAAGCCGCGTCAATTGATCGGGGCTCAGGAGACGACGCGGCGACGGATCGGGGCTTAGGAGACGACGCGTGGACCGATTGGGGCTTAGGAGACGACGTGTGGACCGATCGGGGCTTAGGAGACGGCACGAGATTCGATCGGTGCACAGGAGACGGCGCGTGAACCGGTCGGGGCTTAGGAGACGACGCGTCGGCCCATCGGGGCTCAGGACAAGGGGTGTGGACCGTTCGGAGCTCAGGAGACGGCGCGTGGACCGATCGGAGTTCGGCGATGGCGCGTGGACCGATCGGGGCTCGGGGACGACGCGTGTACGGATCGAGGCTTCGAGACGGCGCGTGGACCGATCGGAGCTCGGAGACGGCCCGTGGGCAGATCGGGGCTTAGGAGACGGCGCGTGGACTAATTGGGGCTTAGGAGAACATACGTGGACCGATCGGGGCTCGGAGACAGCGCGTTTACCGACTGGGGCACGAGAGGTTGCGCGTGGACCAATTGGGGTTCGCAGCGGTGTGTGGACCGACCGGAGCTCAGTAGACCGCGCGTGGACCGATCGGGGCTCGGCGACTGCGCGTGGATGGATTGGGGCTCAGGAGACAGCGCGTGGACCGATCGGGGTTCACGAAGCGGCGCCTGCACCGATCGTGGCTCGGAGACGGCGCGTGGAGGCATCGGGGCTTAGAAGACGACGCATGGACCGATCGGGGCTCGGAAACGGCGCATGGACCGATCGGAGCTCGGCGACTGCGCGTGGACGTATCGGGGCTCGGGGACGGCGCGTTAACCGATTGTGGCTGAGGAGACCATGCGTGGACCGATCGGGGCTCGAGGACGGCGCGTGGACCGATCGGCTCTCAGGAGGCCGCGCGTGGAAAGATCCTGTCTCGGCGACGGCGCGTGGACCGATGGGGGCTCGGAGACGACGCGTGGACCGATCGGGGCTCGGAGACAGCGCCCGGACCGACTGGGGCTCAGGCGGTTTCGCGTGGACCAATTGGGGTTCGGCGACGGCGCGTGGACCGATCGGGGCTTAGGAGACGGCGCGTGCACCGATCGGGGCCCGGAGACGGGTCGTGGACAGATCGGGGCTCAGGAGACGGCGCGTGGACTGATTGGGGCTCGGATACGGCGCGTGAACCAATCGGGGCTCAGGAGGCCGCACGTGGACCGATCGCGGCTCGGCGACGGCCCGTGGACCGATCGGGGCTCAGGAGGCCGCGCGTGGACCGATCGTGGCTCGGCGACGGCGCGTGGACCGATCGGGGCTCGGAGACCACATGTCGACCGATCGGGGCTCGGTGACAGCGCGTGGACCGACTGGGGCTCAGGCGGTTTCGTGTGGACCAATTGGGGTTCGGCGACGGCGCGTGGACCGATCGGAGCTTAGGAGGCCGCGCGTGGACAGATCGCGGCTCGGCGACGGCGCGTGGACCGATCGGGGCTCAGGAGGCCGCGCGTGGACCGATCGGGGCTCAGGAGACGGCGCGTGGACCGATTGGGGCTCGGATACGGCGCGTGAACCAATCGCTCCTCAGGAGGCCGCGCGTGGACCGATCGCGGCTCGGCGACGGCGCGTGGACCGATCGGGGCTCAGGAGGCTGCGCGTGGATCGATTGGGGCTCAGGAGACGGCGCGTGGAACGCTCGGGGCTCGAAGATAGCGCGTGGAACGATCAGGGCTCAGGAGACGTCACCTGAAATGATCGCCGCTCGGAGACGGCGCGTGGACCGATCGGGGCTCAGGAGAAGGCGCGTGGACCGATCGGGGCTTAGGAGGGGACCCGTCGACCGATCGGGGCTCAGGAGACGACGCGTGGACCGGTCGGTGCTCAGGAAGCGGCGCCTGGACCGATCGGGGCTCCGAGACGACGCGTTAACCGAGCGGGGCTTAGGAGACTATGCGGGGACCGATCGGGGCTCGGAGACAGCGCGTGTACCGACTAGGGCTCAGAAGGTTGTGCGTGGACCAATCGGGGTTCGGCGACGGCGCGTGGACCGACCGGGGCTCAGGAGACCGCGCGTGACCCGATCGAGGCTCGGCGACTGCGCGTGGAGCGATCGGGGCTCAGGAGACGGCGCGTGAATCAATCGGGGCTCCGAGACGGCGCGTGGACCGATCGGGGATGAGGAGAAGGCGCGTGGACCGATCGGGGCTTAGGAGACGGCGCGTAGAAGGATCGGGGCTCGGAGATGGCGCGTGGAACGATCGGGGCTCAGGAGACGGCGCTTGAACTTATCGGCGCTCAGAGACGGCCCGTGTACCGATCGGGGCTTAGGATACGGCGCGTGGACCGATCGGGGCTCAGGAAACGGCGTATGGACCGATCGGAGCTCGGACACGACGCGTGGACCGATCGGGGCTCAGGAGACGGCGCGAGGAGCGATCGGGCTCAGGAGAAGACGCGTCAATTGATCGTGGCTCGGGAGACGACGCGTCGACGGATCGGGGCTTAGGAGACGACGCGTGAACCGATCGGGGCTTAGGAGACGACGCGTGGACCGATCGGGGCTCAGGAGACGGCGCGTGGACCGACCGGGGCTCAGGAGGCGACGCGTGGACCGATCGGTGCTCGGAGACGGCACGTTGGACGATCGGGGATCAGGAGACGGTGCGTGGACGGATCGGGGCTTAGGAGTCGGCGCGTCGACGGATGGGAGCTCAGGAGGCGGTGCGTGGGTCGATCGGGGCTCGGAGACAGCGCGTGTACCGACTGGGGCTCAGGAGACCGCGCGTGAACCGATCGGGGCTCGGCGACTGCGCGTGGACGGATCGGGGCTCGGAGACGGTGCGTAGAACGATCGGGGCTCAGGAGACGGCGCGTTAACCGATTGGGGCTTAGGAGACGTTGCGTGGACCGATCGGCGCTCGAAGACGGCGCGTGGACCGATCGGGGCTCGGACACAGTGCGTGGACCGACTGGGGCTCAGGCGGTTGCGCGTGGACCAATTGGGGTTCGGCGACGGCGCGTGGACCGATCGGGGCTCAGGAGGCGGCGCGTGGATCGATCGGGGCTCGGAGACGGCGCGTGGAACTATCGGGTCTCAGGAGACGGCGCGTGAAATCATCGGCGCCCGGAGACTTCGCGTGGACGAATCGGGGCTTAGGAGACGACGCGTTGACCGATCGGGGCTCCGGAGACGGCGCCTGGACCGATCGTGGCTCGGAGACGGCGCGTGGAGGCATCCGGGCTAAGAAGACGACGCATGGACCGAGCGGGGTTCAGGAGACGGCGCGGGGAGCGATCGAGGCTCAGAAGACGACGCGTCGACCGATCGGGACTCAAGAGACGGCGCGTGGATCGATCGGGGCTCGGAGACGCCGCGTGGAACGATCCGGGCTCAGGAGACGGCGCTTGAACTTATCGGTGCTCCGAGACGGCCCGTGGACCGATCGGGGCTTAGGATACGGCGCGTGGACCGATCGGGGCTCAGGAAGCGGCGCCTGGACCGATCGTGGCTCGGAGACGGCGCGTGGAGGCATCGGGGCTAAGAAGACGACGCATGGACCGATCGGGCCTCAGGAAACGGCGTATGGACCGATCGGAGCTCGGACACGACGCGTGGACCGATCGGGGCTCAGGAGATGGCGCGAGGAGCGATCGGGCTCAGGAGAAGACGCGTCGACCGATCGGGGCTTAGGAGACGACGCGTCGAACGATCGGGGCTTAGGAAACGACGCGTGGACCGATCGGGGCTCGGAGACAGCGCGTGTACCGACTGGGGCTCAGGAGACCGCGCGTGAACCGATCGGGGCTCGGCGACTGCGCGTGGACGGATCGGGGCTCGGAGACGGTGCGTAGAACGATCGGGGCTCAGGAGACGGCGCGTTAACCGATTGGGGCTTAGGAGACGTTGCGTGGACCGATCGGCGCTCGAAGACGGCGCGTGGACCGATCGGGGCTCGGACACAGTGCGTGGACCGACTGGGGCTCAGGCGGTTGCGCGTGGACCAATTGGGGTTCGGCGACGGCGCGTGGACCGATCGGGGCTCAGGAGGCGGCGCGTGGATCGATCGGGGCTCGGAGACGGCGCGTGGAACGATCGGGGCTCAGGAGACGGCGCGTGAATCAATCGGGGCTCCGAGACGGCGCGTGGACCGATCGGGGATGAGGAGAAGGCGCGTGGACCGATCGGGGCTTAGGAGACGGCGCGTAGAAGGATCGGGGCTCGGAGATGGCGCGTGGAACGATCGGGGCTCAGGAGACGGCGCTTGAACTTATCGGCGCTCAGAGACGGCCCGTGTACCGATCGGGGCTTAGGATACGGCGCGTGGACCGATCGGGGCTCAGGAAACGGCGTATGGACCGATCGGAGCTCGGACACGACGCGTGGACCGATCGGGGCTCAGGAGACGGCGCGAGGAGCGATCGGGCTCAGGAGAAGACGCGTCAATTGATCGAGGCTCGGGAGACGACGCGTCGACGGATCGGGGCTTAGGAGACGACGCGTGGACCGATCGGGGCTTAGGAGACGACGCGTGGACCGATCGGGGCTCAGGAGACGGCGCGTGGACCGACCGGGGCTCAGGAGGCGACGCGTGGACCGATCGGTGCTCGGAGACGGCACGTTGGACGATCGGGGATCAGGAGACGGTGCGTGGACGGATCGGGGCTTAGGAGTCGGCGCGTCGACGGATGGGAGCTCAGGAGGCGGTGCGTGGGTCGATCGGGGCTCGGAGACAGCGCGTGTACCGACTGGGGCTCAGGAGACCGTGCGTGAACCGATCGGGGCTCGGCGACTGCGCGTGGACGGATCGGGGCACGGAGACGGTGCGTAGAACGATCGGGGCTCAGGAGACGGCGCGTTAACCGATTGGGGCTTAGGAGACGTTGCGTGGACCGATCGGCGCTCGAAGACGGCGCGTGGACCGATCGGGGCTCGGACACAGTGCGTGGACCGACTGGGGCTCAGGCGGTTGCGCGTGGACCAATTGGGGTTCGGCGACGGCGCGTGGACCGATCGGGGCTCAGGAGGCGGCGCGTGGATCGATCGGGGCTCGGAGACGGCGCGTGGAACTATCGGGTCTCAGGAGACGGCGCGTGAAATCATCGGCGCCCGGAGACTTCGCGTGGACGAATCGGGGCTTAGGAGACGACGCGTTGACCGATCGGGGCTCCGGAGACGGCGCCTGGACCGATCGTGGCTCGGAGACGGCGCGTGGAGGCATCCGGGCTAAGAAGACGACGCATGGACCGAGCGGGGTTCAGGAGACGGCACGGGGAGCGATCGAGGCTCAGAAGACGACGCGTCGACCGATCGGGACTCAAGAGACGGCGCGTGGATCGATCGGGGCTCGGAGACGCCGCGTGGAACGATCCGGGCTCAGGAGACGGCGCTTGAACTTATCGGTGCTCCGAGACGGCCCGTGGACCGATCGGGGCTTAGGATACGGCGCGTGGACCGATCGGGGCTCAGGAAGCGGCGCCTGGACCGATCGTGGCTCGGAGACGGCGCGTGGAGGCATCGGGGCTAAGAAGACGACGCATGGACCGATCGGGCCTCAGGAAACGGCGTATGGACCGATCGGAGCTCGGACACGACGCGTGGACCGATCGGGGCTCAGGAGATGGCGCGAGGAGCGATCGGGCTCAGGAAACGGCCCGTGGAGCAATCGGGGTTCAGGAGACGACGCGTGGATCGATCAAGGCTCAGGAGACGACGCGTCGTCCGATCGGGGCTCAGGATGTGGCACGTGGACCCATCGGGGCTCGGAGACGGCACGTGGACCGATCAGGGGTTAGGACACGACGCGCTGACCGATCGGGACTCAGGAGGCGGCGCGTGGACCGATCGGGGATCAGGAAACGGTCCGTGGAGCGATCGGGGGTCAGGAGACGACACGTGGACTAATCGGGGCTCGGGAAGCGGCGCCTGAACCGGTCGTGGCTCGGAGACGGCGCGTGGAGGCATCGGGGCTTAGAAGACGACGCATGGACCGATCAGGTCTCAGGAAACGGCGCGTGGACCGACTGGAGCTCGGAGACGACGCGTGGATCGACTGGGGGTCAGGCGGTTGCGCGTGGACCAATTGGGGTTCGGCGACGGCGCGTGGACCGATCGCGGCTCGGAGACGGCGCGTTAACCGATCGGGGCTTAGGAGACGGCACGTGATTCGATCGGTGCACAGGAGACGGCGTGTGAACCGGTCGGGGCTTAGGAGACGACGCGTCGGCCGATCGGGGCTCAGGACAAGGGGTGTGGACCGTTCGGAGCTCAGGAGACGGCGCGTGGACCGATCGGGGTTCGCCGATGGCGCGTGGACCGATCGGGGCTCGGAGACGACGCGTGTACCTATCGGGGCTCACGAGACAGCGTGTGGACCGATTGGGGCTCAGGAGACGGCGCGTGGACCGATCGGGGCTCGGAGACGGCGCGTGGAACGATCGGAGGTCAGGTGACGGGGCGTGAAATGATCGGCGCTCAGAGACGGCGCGTCGACCGATCGGTGCTCGGAGACGGCGCGTGGACGGACCGCGGCTCAGAATGCGGTACGCGGACCGATCGGGGATCGGACACGGCGTGTGGACCGATCGAGGCTCGGAGACGACGCGTTTAAGTATCGGGAATCAGGAGACGACGCGTGGAACGATCCGGGCTCAGGAGACGAAACGTGGACCGATCGGGGCTCGGAGACGCCGTGTGGAACGATCGGGGCTCGGGTGACGGCGCGTGAACCGATCGGCGCTCGGAGACGGCGCGTGGATCGATCGGGGATCGGGGACGGCGCGTCAACCGATCGGCGCTCAGGAGACGGCGCGCGAACCGACTGGGGCTCAGGAGAATCGCGTGGATCGATCGGGGCTCCAGAGGCGCCGCGTGGACCGATTGGGACCAGGAGACGGTGCGTGAACCGTTCGGGGCTCGGAGACGGCGCGTGGACCCATCGGGGCTCGGAGACGACGCGTAGACCGATCGGTGCTCGGAGACAGCGTGTGGACCGACTGGGGCTCGGAGACGGCGCGTGGACCGATCGTGGTTTAGGAGAAGGCGCGTGGAATGATCGGGGTTCAGGAGACGGCGCGAGGAGCGATCGGGGCTCAGGAGAAGACGCGTCAATTGATCGGGGCTCAGGACACGACGCGGCGACGGATCGGGGCTTGGAGACGGCGCGTGGACCGATTGGGGCTTAGGAGACGACGCCTGGACCGATCGGGCCTCAGGAGACGGCGCGTGGACCGATCGGGACTCAGGAGACGGCGCGTGGATCGATTGGGGCGTGGATACGGCGCGTGACGCGACCGGGGTTCAGGAGGCCGCGCGTGGAGCGATCATGGCTCGGCGACGGCGCGTGGACCGATCGGGGCTCGGAGACGGCGCGTGAACCGACCGGGGCTCAGGAGACGGCGCGTGGACCGATCGGGGCTCGGAGACGGCACGTTAACTGATCGGGGCTTAGGAGACGATGCGTGGACCGATCGGGCTCGGAGCCGGCGTGTGAACCGATCGGCGCTCAGGAGGCTGCGCGTGGACCGATCGAGGCTCGGCGACGGCGCGTGGACCGATCGGCGCTCGGAGACGGCGCGTGGATCGATCGGGGATCGGGGACGGCGCGTGGAACGATCGCGGCTCGGAGTCGACGCGTTAGCCGATCGGGGCTTAGGAGACGATGCGTAGACCGATAGGGGCTCGGAGACGGCGCGTGGACCGACCGGGGTTTAGGAGAAGGCGCTTGGACCGAACGGGGCTTAGGAGACGGCGCGTGGACCGATCGGGGCTCGGAGACGGCGCGTGGAACGATCGGCGCTCAGGAGATGGCGCGTCAACCGATCGGCGCTCGGAGACGGCGCGTGGACCGATCGGGGCTTAGGAGACGGCGCGTGGACCGATCGGAGATCAGGAGATTACGCGTGGACCGATCGGGGTTGTGGAAGCGGCGCACGGACCGATCGTGGCTCGGAGACGGCGCGTGGGGGCATCGGGGCTTTGAAGACGACGCGTGGACCGATCGGGGCTCAGGAAACGGCGTGTGGTACGATCGGGGCTCAGGAGATGACGCGTGGATCGATCGGGGCTCAGGAGACGACGCGTCGAACAATCGGGGCTCAGGAGACGGCGCGCGAACCGACTGGGGCTCAGGAGAATCGCGTGGATCGATCGGGGCTCCAGAGGCGCCGCGTGGACCGATTGGGACCAGGAGACGGTGCGTGAACCGTTCGGGGCTCGGAGACGGCGCGTGGACCGATCGGGGCTCGGAGACGACGCGTAGACCGATCGGTGCTCGGAGACAGCGTGTGGACCGACTGGGGCTCGGAGGCGGCGCGTGGACCGATCGTGGTTTAGGAGAAGGCGCGTGGAATGATCGGGGTTCAGGAGACGGCGCGAGGAGCGATCGGGGCTCAGGAGAAGACGCGTCAATTGATCGGGGCTCAGGACACGACGCGGCGACGGATCGGGGCTTGGAGACGGCGCGTGGACCGATTGGGGCTTAGGAGACGACGCGTGGACCGATCGGGCCTCAGGAGACGGCGCGTGGACCGATCGGGACTCAGGAGACGGCGCGTGGATCGATTGGGGCGTGGATACGGCGCGTGACGCGACCGGGGTTCAGGAGGCCGCGCGTGGAGCGATCATGGCTCGGCGACGGCGCGTGGACCGATCGGGGCTCGGAGACGGCGCGTGAACCGACCGGGGCTCAGGAGACGGCGCGTGGACCGATCGGGGCTCGGAGACGGCACGTTAACCGATCGGGGCTTAGGAGACGATGCGTGGACCGATCGGGCTCGGAGCCGGCGTGTGAACCGATCGGCGCTCAGGAGGCTGCGCGTGGACCGATCGAGGCTCGGCGACGGCGCGTGGACCGATCGGGGCTCGGAGACGACGCGTGTACAGATCAGGGCTTGGTGACGGCGCGTTTACCGATAGCAGCTCGGAGACGGCCCGTGGACTGATCGCGGCTTAGGAGACGGCGCGTGGACCGATCGGGGCTCAGGAGAGGGTGCGTGGACCGGTCGAGGCTCGGCGACGGCGCGTGGACCGATCGGGGCTCGGAGACGACGCGTGTACAGATCAGGGCTTGGTGACGGCGCGTTTACCGATAGCAGCTCGGAGACGGCCCGTGGACGGATCGCAGCTTAGGAGACGGCGCGTGGACCGATCGGGGCTCGGAGACAGCGCGTGGACCGACTGTGACTAAGGCGGTTGCGCGTGGACCAATTGGGGTTCGGCGACGGCGCGTGGACCGCTCGGCGCTCGGAGACGGCGCGTTAACCGATCGGGGCTTACGAGACGATGCGTGAACCGATCGGGGCTCGAAGACGGGGCGTGGACCGATCGGGGCTCAGGAGACGGCGCGTGGACCGATTGGGGCTCGGGAGACTGCGCGTGGATGGATCGGGGCTTAGGGAACGACGCGTGGACCGATCGGGGCTCAGGAGACGGCGCGTGGACCGATCGGGGCTCACGAGACGGCGCGTCGACCGATCGGGGCTCAGGAGACGGCGCCTGGACCGATCGGAGCGCAGGAGGCGGCGCGTGGACCGACCGGGGCTCAGGAAACAGTGAGTGGACGGATCGGGACTCAGGAGACGGCGCGTGAACCGATCGGCGCTCGGAGACGGGGCGTGGACCGATTGGGGTTTAACAGAGGACGCGTCGACCGATCGGGGCTCAGGAGACAGCGCGTGGACGGATCGAGTCTCAGAAGACGGTGCGTGAACCGATCGGCGCTCGGAGACGGGGCCTGGACCGATCGGGACTTAGGAGACAGCGCGTGGATGGATCGGGGCGTAGGGAACGACGCGTGGATCGATCGGGGCTCAGGAGACGGCGCGTGGACCGATCGGGGCTCGAAGACGGCGCGTGGACCGATCGGGTCTCAGGAGGCCGCGCGTGGACAGATCATGACTCGGCGACGGCGCGTGGACCGATCGGGGCTCGGAGACTACGCGTGGACCGATCGGGGCTCGGAGACAGCGCGTGGACCGACTGGGGCTCAGGCGGTTGCGCGTGGACCAATTGGGGTTCGGCGACGGCGCGTGGACCAATCGGGGCTCGGAGACGGCGCGTTAACCGATTGGGGCTTAGGAGACCATGCGTGACCCGACCGGGGCTCGAAGACGGCGCGTGGACCGATCGGGGCTCGGAGACGACGCGTGGACCGATCGGGGCTCGGAGACAGCGCGTGGACCGACTGGGGCTCAGGCGGTTTCGCGTGGACCAATTGGGGTTCGGCGACGGCGCGTGGACCGATCGGGGCCCAGGAGGCCGCGCGTGGACCGATCGGGGCTCAGGAAACGGCGCGTGGACCGATTGGGGCTCGTATACGGCGCGTGAACCAATCGGGCCTCAGGAGGCCGCACGTGGACCGATCGCGGCTCGGCGACGGCGCGTGGACCGATCGGGGCTCAGGAGGCCGCGCGTGGACCGATCATAGCTCGGCGACGGCGCGTGGAACGATCGGGGCTCGGAGCGGCGCGTAGAACGATCGCGGCTCGGCGACGGCGCGTGGACCGATCGGGGCTCAGGAGGCTGCGCGTGGATCGATTGGGGCTCAGGAGACGGCGCGTGGACCGCTCGGGGCTCGAAGACGGCGCGTGGAACGATCAGGGCTCAGGAGACGTCACGTGAAATGATCGGCGCTCGGAGACGGCGCGTGGACCGATCGGGGCTCAGGAGAAGGCGCGTGGACCGATCGGGGCTTAGTACAAGGCGCTTGGACCGATCGGGGCTTAGGAGACGACGAGTGGACCGATCGGAGATCGGAGACGGTGCGTGGAACGATCGGGGCTCAGGAGACGGCGCGTGGACCGATCGGGGCTCAGGAGCCGGCGCGTGGACCTATTGGGGCTCGGATACGGCGCGTGAACCAACCGGGACTCAGAAGCCCGCGCGTGGACCGATCCCGGCTCGGCGACGGCGTGTGGACCGATGGGGCTCAGGAGCCGCGCGTGGACCGATCATGGCTCGGTGACGGCGCGTGGACCGATCGGGGCTTAGGTGACGACGCGTGGACCGATTGGGCTCAGGAAGCAGCGCCTGGACCGATCGTGGCTCGGAGACGGCGCGAGGAGGCATCTGGGCTTCGAAGACGACGCGTGGATCGATCGGAGCTCGGAGACGGCGCGTGAACCGACCGGGGCTCAGGAGGCCGCGCGTGGACCGATCATGGCTCGGTGACGGCGCGTGGACCGATCGGGGCTTAGGTGACGATGCGTGGACCGATCGGGGCTCACGAGCCGGCGCGTCGACCGATCGGGGCTCAGGAGACGGCGCGTGGACGGATCGTTCTCAGGAGACGGCGCGTGAACCGATCGGCGCTCGGAGACGGGGCCTGGACCGATCGGGACTTAGGAGACAGCGCGTGGATGGATCGGGGCTTAGGGAACGACGCGTGGATCGATCGGGGCTCAGGAGACGGCGCGTGGACCGATCGGGGCTCGAAGACGGCGCGTGGACCGATCGGGTCCCAGGAGGCTGCGCGTGGATCGATTGGGGCTCAGGATACGGCGCGTGGACCGCTCGGGGCTCGAAGACGGCGCGTGGAACGATCAGGGCTCAGGAGACGTCACGTGAAATGATCGGCGCTCGGAGACGGCGCGTGGACCGATCGGGGCTCAGGAGAAGGCGCGTGGACCGATCGGGGCTTAGTAGAAGGCGCTTGGACCGATCGGGGCTTAGGAGACGACGAGTGGACCGATCGGAGATCGGAGACGGTGCGTGGAACGATCGGGGCTCAGGAGACGGCGCGTGGACCGATCGGGGCTCAGGAGCCGGCGCGTGGACCTATTGGGGCTCGGATACGGCGCGTGAACCAACCGGAACTCAGAAGCCCGCGCGTGGACCGATCCCGGCACGGCGACGGCGTGTGGACCGATGGGGCTCAGGAGCCGCGCGTGGACCGATCATGGCTCGGTGACGGCGCGTGGACCGATCGGGGCTTAGGTGACGATGCATGGACCGATTGGGCTCAGGAAGCAGCGCCTGGACCGATCGTGGCTCGGAGACGGCGCGTGGACCGATCGAGGCTCGGAGACGACGCGTGTACGGATCGGGGATTCGGCGATGACGCGTGGACCGATCCGGGCTCAGGAGACGGCGCGTGGACGGATCGGGGCTCGGAGACAGCGCGTGGAACGATCGGAGCTCAGGAGACGGCGCGTGAACCGATCGGCGCTCGGAGACGGCGCGTGGACCGATGGGGGATGAGGAGAAGGCGCGTGGACTGATCGGGGCTTAGGAGACGGCGCATAGACCGATCGGGGCTCGGAGACGGCGCGTGGAACGATCGGGGCTCAGGTGACGGCGCGTGAACCGATCGGCGCTCGGAGACGGCGCGTGGACCGATCGGGGCTTAGCAGAAGGCGCTTGGACCGATCGGGGTTTAGCAGAAGGCGCTTGGACCAATCGGGGCTTAGGAGACGGCGCGTGGACCGATCGAGGCTCGGCGACTGCGCGTGGAGCGATCGGGGCTCAGGAGACGGCGCGTGAACCAATCGGCGCTCCGAGACGGCGCGTGGACCGATCGGGGCTTAGGAGACGGCGCGTAGACCGATCGGGGCTCGGAGACGGCGCGTGGAACGATCGGGGCGCAGGTGACGGCGCGTGAACCGATCGGCGCTCGGAGACGGCGCGTGGACCGATCGGGGCTTAGCAGAAGGCGCTTAGACCGATCGGGGCTTAGCAGAAGGCGCTTGAACCGATCGGGGATTAGGAGACGGCGCGTGGACCGATCGGAGCTCGGAGACGGCGCGTGGAACGATCGGGGCTCAGGAGACGGCGCGTGAACCGATCGGCGCTCGGAGATGGCGCGTGGACCGACTGGGGCACAGGCGATGGCGTGTGGACCAATTGGGGTTCGGCGACGGCGCGTGGACCGATCCGGGCTCAGGAGACGGCGCGTGGACCGATCGGGGCTCTGGCGGTTTCGCGTGGACCAATTGGGGTTCGGCGACGGCGCTTGGACCGATCGGGGCTTAGGAGACGGCGCGTGCACCGATCGGGGCCCGGAGACGGATCGTGGACAGATTGGGGATTAGGAGACGGCGCGTGGACCGATCGGGGCTGGGAGACGGCACGTGGACCAATGGGGGCTTAGGAGACGACGCGTGGACCGATCGGGGTGTAGGCGACAACGCGTGTACCTATCGGGGCTCAGGAGACAGCGCGTGGACCGATCAGGGCTCGGCGACTGCGCGTGGACCGATCGGGGCCCGGAGACGGGTCGTGGACCGATCGGGGCTCAGGAGACGGCGCGTGGACCGATTGGGGCTCGGATACGGCGCGTGAACCAATCGGGGCTCAGGAGGCCGCTCGTGGACCGATCGCGGCTCAGGAGGCCGCTCGTGGACCGATCGCGGCTCGGCGACGGCGCGTGGACCATCGGGGCTCAGGAGGCCGCACGTGGACCGATCATGGCTCGGCGACGGCGCGTGGACCGATCGGGGCTCGGAGACGATGCGTGGACCGATCGAGGTTCGGCTACAGCGCGTGAACCGACAGGGTCTCAGGCGATTGCGCGTGGACCAATTGGGGTTCGGCGACCGCGCGTGGACCGTTCGGGGCTCGGAGACGGCGCGTTAACCGATCGGGGCTTAGGAGGCGATGCGTGAACCGATCGGGGCTCGGAGAAGGGGCGTGGACCGATCGGGGCCTAGGACACAACGCGTGGACCGATCGTGGCTCAGGAAGCGGCGCCTGGACCGATCGTGGCCCGGAGACGGCGCGAGAAGGCATCTGGGCTTACAAGACGACGCGTGGATCGAACGGGGCTCGGAGACGGCGCATGAACCGACCGGGGCTCAGGAGACGGCGCGTGGACTGATCGGGGCGTAGGACACGGCGCGTTAACCGATCGGGGCTTACGAGACGGCGTGTGAACGTATCGGGGCTTAGGAGAGGATGCGTTGACCGATCGGGGCTCATGAGACGGCGCGTAGACCGATCGGGGCTCAGGAGACGGCGCGTGGACCGATCGGTGCTCGGAGACGGCGCGTGGACCGATCGGGGCGTAGGACACGGCGCGTGTACCTATCGGGGCTCACGAGACAGCGTGTGGACCGATTGGGGCTCAGGAGACGGCGCGTGAAATGATCGGCGCTCTGAGACGGCGCGTGGACCGATCGGTGCTCGGAGACGGCGCGTGGACGGACCGCGGCTCAGAATGCGGTACGCGGACCGATCGGGGATCGGACACGGCGTGTGGACCGATCGAGGCTCGGAGACGACGCGTTTACGGATCGGGGATCAGGAGACGACGCGTGGAACGATCCGGGCTCAGGAGACGGAGCGTGGACCGATCGGGACTCGGATACGGAGTGTGGAACGATCGGGGCTCGGGTGACGGCGCGTGAACCGATCGGCGCTCGGAGACGGCGCGTGGATCGATCGGGGATCGGGGACGGCGCGTGGAACGACCGGGGTTTAGGAGAAGACGCTTGGACCGAACGGGGCTTAGGAGACGGCGCGTGGACCGATCGGGGCTCAGGAGACGGCGCGCGGACCGACTGGAGCACAGGAGACGACGCGTGGACCGATCGGGCGTAGGAGACGACGCGTGTACCTATCGGGGCTCACGACACAGCGTGTGGACCGATTGGGGCTCAGGAGACGGCGCGTGGAACGATCGGGGCTCAGGAGACGGCGCGTCAACCGATCGGCGCTCGGAGACGGCGCGTGGACCGATCGGGGCTTAGGAGACGGCGCGTGTACCTATCGGGGCTCACGAGACAGCGTGTGAACCGATTTGGGCACAGGAGACGACGCGTGGACCGATCGGGGCTCAGGCGACGGCGCGTGGACCGATCGGGGCTCAGGAGACGACGCGTGGTTCGATCGGGGCTCAGAAGACGACGCGTCGACCGATCGGGGCTCAGGTGACGGCGCGCGGACCGACCGGGGCTCAGGAGACGGAGCGTGAAATGATCGGCGCTCGGAGAGGGCGCGTGGACCGATTGGGACTTAAGAGACGACGGGTGAACCGATCGGGGCTTAGGAGACGGCACGTAAATCGATCGGGGCTCAGGAGAAGGGGTGTGGACCGATCGGGGCTCAGGAGATGGCGCGTGAAATGATCGGCGCTCGGAGAGGGCGCGTGGACCGATCGGGGCTCGGCGATGGCGCGTGGACCGATCAGGGCTCGGAGACGACGCGTGTACGGATCGGGGCTTGGTGACGGCGCGTTTACCGATCGCGGCTCGGAGACGGCCCATGGACAGATCGGGGCTTAGGAGACGGCGCGTGGGCCGAACGGGGCTCAGGAGACGGCGCGTGGACCGGTCGGGGCTTAGGAGACGACGCCTGGACAGATCGGGGCTTAGGAGGCGGCGTGTGGAACGATCGGTGCTCAGGAGACGGCGCGTGCACCAATCGGCGCTCGGAGACGGCGCGTGGAGCGACCGGGGCTCAGGCGGTTTCGCGTGGACCAATTGGGGTTCGGCGACGGCGCGTGGACCGATCGAGGCTCGGAGACGACGCGTGTACGGATCGGGGATTCGGGGACGACGCGTGGAACGATCCGGGCTCAGGAGACGGCGCGTGGACCGATCGGGGCTCGGAGACGGCGCTTCGAATGATCGGGGCTCAGGTGACGGGGCGTGAACCGATCGGCGCTCGGGGACGGCGCGTGGACCGATCGGGGCTTATGAGAAGGCGCTTGGACCGATCGGGGCTTAGGAGACGGCGCGTGGGCCGATCAGAGCTCGGAGACGGCGCGTGGAACGATCGGGGCTCAGGCGACGGCGCGTGGACCGATCGGGGCTCGGAGACGGCGCGTGGACCGATCGGGGCTTAGGAGAAGGCGCTTGGACCGATCGGGGCTTAGGAGACGGCGCGTGGCCCGATCGGAGCTCGGAGACGGCGCGTGGAACGATCGGGGCTCAGGAGACGGCGCGTGAACCGATCGGCGCTCGGAGACGGCGCGTGGACCGATCGGGGCTCAGAAGACGACGCGTCGACCGATCGGGGCTCAGGTGACGGCGCGCGGCCCGACCGGGGCTCAGGAGACGGCGCGTGAAATAATCGGCGCTCGGAGAGGGCGCGTGGACCGATGGGGGCTTAAGAGACGACGGGTGGACCGATCGGGGCTTAGGAGACGGCACGTGAATCGATCGGGGCACAGGAGACGGCGCGTGCACCGGTCGGGGCTTAGGAGACGACGCGTCGACAGATCGGGGCTCAGGAGAAGGGGTGTGGACCGATCGGGTCTCGGCGATGGCGCGTGGACCGATCAGGGCTCGGAGACGACACGTGTACGTATCGGGGCTTGGTGACGGAGCGTGGACCGATCGGGGCTCACGAAGCGGCGCCTGAACCGATCGTGGCTCGGAGACGGCGCGAGGAGGCATCTGGGCGTAGAAATCGACGCGTGGATCGATCGGGGTTCGGAGACGGCGTGTGAACCGACCGCGGCTCAGGAGGCCGCGCGTGGACCGATCGAGGCTCGGCGACGGCGCGTGGACCGATCGGGGCTCGGCGACTGTGTGTGGACGTATCGGGGCTCGGAGACGGCGCGTGGACTGATCAGGGCTTTGGAGACGACGCGTGGACCGATCGGGGCTCAGGAGACGGCGCGTGGACCGATCGGTGCTCGGAGACGGCGCGTTGGACGATCGGGGCTCAGGAGACGGCGCGTGGACGGATCGGGGCTTAGGAGAAGGCGCTTGGACCGATCGGGGCTTAGGAGACGGCGCGTGGGCCGATCGGAGCTCGGAGACGGCGCGTGGAACGATCGGGGCTCAGGAGACGACGCGTGGACCGATCGGGGCTCTGGAAGCGGCGCACGGACCGATCGTGGCTCGGGGACGACGCGTGGAACGATCCGGGCTCAGGAGACGGCGCGTGGACCGATCGGGGCTCGGAGACGGCGCGTGGACAGATCGGGGCTTAGGAGAAGGCGCTTGGACCGATCGGGGCTTAGGAGACGGCGCGTGGGCCGATCGGAGCTCGGAGACGGCGCGTGGAACGATCGGGGCTCAGGAGACGGCGCGTGAACCGATCGGCGCTCGGAGACGGCGCGTGGACCGATCGGGGCTCAGAAGACGACGCGTCGACCGATCGGGGCTCAGGAGAAGGGGTGTGGACCGATCGGGTCTCGGCGATGGCGCGTGGACCGATCAGGGCTCGGAGACGACGCGTGGACCGATCGGAGCTCGGACACGGCCCGTGGACGGATCGGGGCTTAGGAGACGGCGCATGGACTAATTGGGGCTCAGGAGACGACGCGTGGAGAGATCGGGGCTCGGAAACGACGCGTTAACCGAGCGGGGTTTAGGAGACTACGCGTGGACCGATCGGGGCGTAGGAGACGACGCCTGTACCTATCGGGGCTCACGAGACAGCGTGTGGACCGATTTGGGCTCAGGAGACGGCGCGTGTATCGATCGGGGCTCGGACACGGCGCGTGGAACGATCGGGGCTCAGGAGACGGCGCGTAAAGTTATCGGCGCTCGGAGACGGCGCGTGGACCGATCGGGGCTTAGGAGACGACGCGTGGACCGATCGGGGCTTAGAAGACGACGGGTGGACCGATCGGGGCTCAGGAGACGGCGCGTGGACCGACCGGGGCTCAGGAGGCGACGCGTGGACCCATCGGGGCTCGGAGACGGCGTGTGGACCGATCGGGGCTCAGGAGACGGCGCGTGGACGGATCGGGGCTTAGGAGAAGGCGCTTGGACCGATCGGGGCTTAGGAGACGGCGCGTGGGCCGATCGGAGCTCGGAGACGGCGCGTGGAACGATCGGGGCTCAGGAGACGACGCGTGGACCGATCGGGGCTCTGGAAGCGGCGCACGGACCGATCGTGGCTCGGGGACGACGCGTGGAACGATCCGGGCTCAGGAGACGGCGCGTGGACCGATCGGGGCTCGGAGACGGCGCGTGGACAGATCGGGGCTTAGGAGAAGGCGCTTGGACCGATTTGGGCTCAGGAGACGGCGCGTGTATCGATCGGGGCTCGGACACGGCGCGTGGAACGATCGGGGCTCAGGAGACGGCGCGTAAAGTTATCGGCGCTCGGAGACGGCGCGTGGACCGATCGGGGCTTAGGAGACGACGCGTGGACCGATCGGGGCTTAGAAGACGACGGGTGGACCGATCGGGGCTCAGGAGACGGCGCGTGGACCGACCGGGGCTCAGGAGACGGCGCGTGGACCGATCGGTGCTCGGAGACGGCGCGTTGGACGATCGGGGCTCAGGAGACGGCGCGTGGACGGATCGGGGCTTAGGAGAAGGCGCTTGGACCGATCGGGGCTTAGGAGACGGCGCGTGGGCCGATCGGAGCTCGGAGACGGCGCGTGGAACGATCGGGGCTCAGGAGACGACGCGTGGACCGATCGGGGCTCTGGAAGCGGCGCACGGACCGATCGTGGCTCGGGGACGACGCGTGGAACGATCCGGGCTCAGGAGACGGCGCGTGGACCGATCGGGGCTCGGAGACGGCGCGTGGACAGATCGGGGCTTAGGAGAAGGCGCTTGGACCGATCGGGGCTTAGGAGACGGCGCGTGGGCCGATCGGAGCTCGGAGACGGCGCGTGGAACGATCGGGGCTCAGGAGACGGCGCGTGAACCGATCGGCGCTCGGAGACGGCGCGTGGACCGATCGGGGCTCAGAAGACGACGCGTCGACCGATCGGGGCTCAGGAGAAGGGGTGTGGACCGATCGGGTCTCGGCGATGGCGCGTGGACCGATCAGGGCTCGGAGACGACGCGTGGACCGATCGGAGCTCGGACACGGCCCGTGGACGGATCGGGGCTTAGGAGACGGCGCATGGACTAATTGGGGCTCAGGAGACGACGCGTGGATCGATCGGGGCTCGGAAACGACGCGTTAACCGAGCGGGGTTTAGGAGACTACGCGTGGACCGATCGGGGCGTAGGAGACGACGCCTGTACCTATCGGGGCTCACGAGACAGCGTGTGGACCGATTTGGGCTCAGGAGACGGCGCGTGTATCGATCGGGGCTCGGACACGGCGCGTGGAACGATCGGGGCTCAGGAGACGGCGCGTAAAGTTATCGGCGCTCGGAGACGGCGCGTGGACCGATCGGGGCTTAGGAGACGACGCGTGGACCGATCGGGGCTTAGAAGACGACGGGTGGACCGATCGGGGCTTAGGAGACGATACGTGGACCGATCGGGTCTTAGGAGACGACGCGTGGACCGATCGGGGCTCAGGTGACGGCGCGCGGACCGACCGGGGCTCAGGAGACGGCGCGTGAAATGATCGGCGCTCGGAGGGGGCGCGTGGACCGATTGGGACTTAAAAGACGACGGGTGAACCGATCGGGGCTTAGGAGTCGGCACGTGAATCGATCGGGCCTCAGGAGAAGTGGTGTGGGCCGATCGGGCCTCAGGAGACGGAGCGTGAAATGATCGGCGCTCGGAGAGGGTGCGTGGACCGATCGGGGCTCGGCGATGGCGCGTGGACCGATCGGGGCTCGGCGATGGCGCGTGGACCGATCAGGGCTCGGAGACGACGCGTGTACGGATCGAGGTTTGGCGACGGCGCATGAACAGATCGGAGCTCGGACACGGCCCGTGGACGGATCAGGGCTTAGGAGACGGCGCGTGGATTAATTGGAGCTCAGGAGACGACGCGTGGACCGATCGGGGCTCGGAAACGACGCGTTAACCGAGCAGGGCTTAGGAGACGACGCGTGGAACGATCGGGGCGTAGGAGACGTCGCGTGTACCTATCGGGGCTCACGAGACAGCGTGTGGACAATTTGGGCTCAGGAGACGGCGCGTGCACCGGTCGGGGCTTAGGAGACGACGCGTCGACAGATCGGGGCTCAGGAGAAGGGGTGTGGACAGATCGGGGCTCAGGAGACGGCGCGTGGACCGATCGGGGCTCGGCGATGTCGCGTGGACCGATCGGGGCTCGGCGATGGCGCGTGGACCGATCAGGGCTCGGAGACGACGCGTGGACCGATCGGAGCTCGGACACGGCCCGTGGACGGATCGGGGCTTAGGAGACGGCGCGTGGATTAATTGGGGCTCAGGAGACGATGCGTGGACCGATCGGGGCTCGGAAACGACGCGTTAACCGAGCAGGGCTTAGGAGACGACGCGTGGACCGATCGGGGCGTAGGAGACGTCGCGTGTACCTATCGGGGCTCACGAGACAGCGTGTGGACAATTTGGGCTCAGGAGACGGCGCGTGCACCGGTCGGGGCTTAGGAGACGACGCGTCGACAGATCGGGGCTCAGGAGAAGGGGTGTGGACAGATGGGGGCTCAGGAGACGGCGCGTGGACCGATCGGGGCTCGGCGATAGCGCGTGGACCGATCGGGGCTCGGCGATGGCGCCTGGACCGATCAGGGCTCGGAGACGACGCGTGGACCGATCGGAGCTCGGACACGGCCCGTGGACGGAACGGGGCTTAGGAGACGGCGCATGGACTAATTGGGGCTCGGATACGGCGCGTGAACCGATCGGGGCTTAGGAGACGACGCGTGGACCGATCGGGGCTCAGGGGACGGCGCGTGGACCGATCGGGGCTTCGGAGACGGTACGTGGACCGATCGGGGCTCGGAGACGGTACGAGGACCGACCGGAGCTCAGGAGATTCGCGTGGATCGATCAGGGCTCCGGAGGCGGCGCATGGACCGATTGGGGAGCATGAGATGGTGCGTGGACCGATCGGGGCTCGGAGACGGCGCACGGACCGATCGGGGCTTAGGAGACGACGCGTGGACCGATTGGGGCTCAGGAGGCCGCGCGTGGACCGATCGCGGCTCGACGCCGTGCGTAGACGGATCAGGGCTCAGGAGACGGCGCGTGGACCGATCGGGGCGGGGAGACGGCGCGTGAACCGACCGGGGCTCAGGAGGCCGCGCGTGGACTGATCGGGGCTCGGCGACTGCGCGTGGACGTATCGGGGCTCAGGAGACGGCGCGTGGACCGATCGGGGCGGGGAGACGGCGCGTTAACCGATCGGGGCTTAGGAGACGATGCGTGGACCGATCGGGGCTCGGAGACGGTGCGTGGATCGATCGGGGCTTAGGAGACGGCGCGTGGACCGATTGGGGCTTAGGAGACGACGCGTGGACCGATCGGGGCTCAGGAAGCGGCGCCTGGACCGATCGTGGCTCGTAGACGGCGCGTGGAGGTATCGGGGCTTAAAAGACGACGCATAGACCGATCGGGGCTCAGAAAACGGCGCGTGGACCGAACGGTGCTCGGAGACGACGCGTGGACCGATCGGGGCTCAGGAGACGGCGCGTGGACCGATCGGGCCTTAGGAGACGGCGCGTGGGCCGAACGGGGCTTAGGAGACAACGCGTGGACCGATCGGGGCTCAGGAAGCGGCGCCTGGACCCATCGTGGCTCGGAGACGGCGCGAGGAGGCATCTGGGCTTAGAAGACGACGCGTGGATCGATGGAGGCTCAGGAGACGGCTCGTGGACCGATCGTGGCTCGGAGACGGCGCGTGGACCTATCGAGGCTTAGGAGCCGACGTGTGGACCGATCGGGGCTCAGGAAGCGGCGCATGGACCGATCGTGGCTCGGAGACGGCGCGTGGAGGTATCGGGGCTTAAAAGACGACGGATGGACCGATCGGGGCTCAGGAAACGGCGCGTGGAACGAACGGTGCTCGGAGACGACGCGTGGACCGATCGGGGCTCGGAGACGGCGCGTGTACGGATCGAGGCTTGGAGACCGCGCATGGACCGATCGGCGCTCGGAGACATCGCGTGGAATGATCGGGGCTCAGGAGACGGCGCGTGAACCGATCGGCGCTCGGAGACGGCGCGTGCACCGATCGGGGCTTAGGAGACGGCGCGTGGATCGATCGGGGCTCAGGAGACGACGCGGCGACGGATCGGGGCTTAGGAGACGACGCGTGGACCGATCGGGGTTCACGAATCGGCGCCTGCACCGATCGTGGCTCGGAGACGGCGCGTGGAGGCATCGGGGCTTAGAAGACGACGCATGGACCGATCGGGGCTCGGAAACAGCGCGTCGACCGATCGGGGCTCAGGAGAGGGCTCGCGGACCGACCGGGGCTCAGGAGCCTCGCGTGGGCCGATCATGGCTCGGCGACGGCGCGTGGACCGATCGGGGCTCGGAGACGACGCGTGGACCGATCGGGGCTCGGATACGGCGCGTGAACCTAGCGCGGCTCAGGAGGCCGCGCGTGGACCGATCATGGCTCGGTGACGGCGCGTGGACCGATCGGGTTTCGGATATGACGCGTGGACCGATCGTGGCTCGGAGACGGCGCGTGGAGGCATCGGGGCTTTCAAGACGACGCGTGGACCGAACGGTGCTCAGAAAACGGCGCGTGGAGCGATTGGGGCTCAGGAGACGGCGCGTGGATCGATCGGGGCTCAGGAGACGGTGCGTGGACCGATCGGGGCTTAGGAGACGACGCGTGGACCGATCGGGGCTCGGAGACGACGCGTGGACCGATCGGGGCTCGGAGACAGTGCGTGGACCGACTGGGGCTCAGGCGGTTGCGCGTGGACCAATTGGGGTTCGGCGACGGCGCGTGGACCGATCGGGGCTCGGAGACGGCGCGTTAACCGATTGGGGCTTAGGAGACGATGCGTGGTCCGATCGGGGCTCAGGAGCCTCGCGTGGATCGATCGGGGCTCCGGAGGCGCCGCGTTGACCCATGGGGATCAGGAGACAGTGCGTGGACCGATCGGGGCTCGGAGACGGCGCGTGGACCGATCGGGGCTTAGGAGACGACGCGTGGACCGATCGGGGTGTAGGCGACGACGCGTGTACCTATCGGGGCTCAGGAGACAGCGCGTGGACCGATCAGGGCTCGGCGACTGCGCGTGGACGGATCGGCGCTAAGGAGACGGCGCGTGGACCGATCGGGGCTCTGGAGGCCGCGCGTGGAACGATCATGGCTCGGCGACGGCGCGTGGACCGAACGGGGCTCGGAGACGACGCATGGACTGATCGGGGCTCGGAAACGGCGGGTGGACCGATCGGGGCTTAGGAGACGGCGCGTGGACCGATCGGGGCTCGGAGACGGCGCGTGGAGCGATCGGGGCTCAGGAGACGGCGCGTGAACCAATCGGTGCTCCGAGACCGCGCGTGGACCGATCGGGGCTGAGGAGAAGGCGCGTGGTCCGATCGGGGCTTATGAGACGGCGCGTGGACCGATCGGGGGTCGGAGACGGCGCGTGGAACGATCGGGGCTCAGGAGACGGCGCGTGAACCGATCGGCGCTCGGAGACGGCGCGTGGACCGATAGGGGCTTAGGAGACGGCGCGTGGACCGATCGGGGTTCGGAGGCGGGGCGTGGAATGATCGGGGCTCAGGAGACGGAGCGTGAAATGATCGGCGCTCTGAGACGGCGCGTAGACCGATTGGGGCTTACGCGACGGTGCGTGGACCGTTCGGGGCTCAGTAATCGGCGCCTGGACCGATCGTGGCTCGGAAACGGCACGTGGAGGCATCGGGGCTAAGAAGACGACGCATGGATCGAGCGGGGCTCAGGACACGGCGCGAGGAGCGATCGGGGCTCGGAGACGGCGCGTGGAGGCATCGGGGCTTTGAAGACGACGCGTGGACCGAACGGTGCTCAGAAAACGGCGCGTGGACCGATCGGTGCTCGGAGACGATGCGTGGACCGATCGGGGCTCAGGAAACGGCGTGTGGAGCGGTTGGGGCTCAGGAGACGACGCGTGGATCGATCGGGGCTCGGAGACGCCGCGTTGACCGATCGGGGCTTAGGATACGGCGCATGGACCGATGGGGGCTCGGAAGCGGCGCCTGGACCGATCGTGGCTCGGAGACGGCGCGTGGAGGCATCGGGACTAAGAAGACGACGCATGGACCGATCGGGGCTCGGAGACGGCGCGTGAAATGATCGGGGCTCAGGAGGCGGCGCGTGAACCGATCGGCGCTCGGAGACAGTGCGTGGACCGATCGGGGCTTAGGAGACGGCACGCGGACCGATCGGAGATCAGGAGACGATGCGTGGACCGATAGGGCTCTGGAAACGGCGCACGAACCGATCGTGGATCGGCGACGGCCCGTGGACCGATTGGGGCTCAGGAGGCCGCGCGTAGACCGATCATGGCTCGGCGACGGCGCGTGGACCGATCGGGGCTCGGAGACAGCGCGTGGACCGACTGGGACTCAGGCGGTTGCGCGTGGACCAATTGGGGTTCGGCGACGGCGCGTGGACCGCTCGGCGCTCGGAGACGGCGCGTTAACCGATCGGGGCTTGGGAGACGATGCGTGAACCGATCGGGGCTCGGAGACGGCGCGTGGACCGATCGGGGCTTAGGAGACAACGCGTGGACCGATGGGGGCTCAGATGACGGCGCGCGGACCGACCGGGGCTCAGGAGACTCGCGTGGATCGATCGGGGCTCAGGCGGTTGCGCGTGGACCATTTGGGGTTCGGCGACGGCGCGTGGACCGCTCGGCGCTCGGAGACGGCGCGTGGAGCGATCGGGTCTAAGGAGACAACGCGTGGACCGATCGGGGCTCGGAGACGGCGCTTGGAATGATCGGGGCTCAGGAGACGGCGCGTGAACCGATCGGCGCTCGGAGACAGTGCGTGGACCGATCGGGGCTTAGGAGACGGCACGTGGACCGATCGGAGATCAGGAGACGATGCGTGGACCGATAGGGCTCTGGAAACGGCGCACGGACCGATCGTGGATCGGCGACGGCCCGTGGACCGATTGGGGCTCAGGAGGCCGCGCGTGGACCGATCATGGCTCGGAGACGGAGCGGGAGCGATCGAGGCTCAGGAGACGGAGCGTGAACTAATCGGCGCTCGGAGACGGCGCGTGGACCGATCGGGGCTGAGGAGAAGGCGCGTGGTCCGATCGGGGCTTATGAGACGGCGCGTAGACCGATCGGGGCTCGGACATGGCGCGTGGAATGATCGGGGCTTAGGAGATGGTGTGTGGACCGATCGGAGATCAGGAGACGACGCGTGGACCGATCGGGGATCGGAAGCGGCGCGTGGAACGATCCGGGCTTAGGACACAACGCGTGGACCGATCGGGGCTCAGGAAACGGCGCGTGAAATGATCGGCGCTCTGAGACGGCGCGTGGACCGATTGTGGCTTACGAGACGGCGCGTGGATCGATCGGGGCTCAGGAAGCGGCGCCTCGACCTATCGTGGCTCGGAGACGGCGCGTGGAGGCATCGGGGCTAAGAACACGACGCATGGACCGAGCGGGGCTCAGGAGACGGCGCGAGGAGCGATCGGGGCTCAGGAGAAGACGCGTCAATTGATCGGGGCTCAGGAGACGACGCGGCGACGGATCGGGGCTTAGGATACGACGGGTGGACCGATTGGGGCTCAGGAGGCCGCGCGTGGACCGATCGCGGCTCGACGCCGCGCGTGGACGGATCAGGGCTCAGGAGACGGCGCGTGGACCGATCGGGGCGGGGAGACGGCGCGTGACCCGACCGGGGCTTAGGAGGCCGCGCGTGGACTGATTGGGGCTCGGCGACTGCGCGTGGACGTATCGGGGCTCAGGAGATGGCGCGTGGACCGATCGGGGCGGGGAGACGGCGCGTTAACCGATCGGGGCTTAGGAGACGATGCGTGGACCGATCGCGGCTCGGAGACGGCGCGTGGACCGACCGGGGCTAAGGAGGCCGCGCGTGGACCTATCGAGGCTTAGGAGCCGACGCGTGGACCGACCGGGGCTGAGGAAACGGCGCGTGGACCGAACGGTGCTCGGAGACGACGCGTGGACCGATCGGGGCTCGGAGACGGCGCGTGTACGGATCGAGGCTTAGGAGACGGCGCGTGGACCGATCGGGGCTCGGAGACATCGCGTGGAATGATCGGGGCTCAGGAGACGGCGCGTGAACCGATCGGCGCTCAGAGACGGCGCGTGCACCGATCGGGGCTTAGGAGACGGCGCGTGGATCGACCGGGGTTTAGGAGAAGACGCTTGGACCGAACGGGGCTTAGGAGACGGCGCGTGGACCGATCGGGGCTCCGGAGACGGCGCGCGGACCGACTGGGGCTCAGGAGACTCGCGTGGATCGATCGGGGCTCCGGAGGCGCCGCGTGGACCGATTGGGATCAGGAGACGACGCGTGGACCGATCGGGCGTAGGAGACGACGCGTGTACCTATCGGGGCTCACGACACAGCGTGTGGACCGATTGGGGCTCAGGAGACGGCGCGTGGAACGATCGGGGCTCGGAGACGGCGCGTGGAACGATCGGGGCTCAGGAGGCCGCGCGTGGATCGATCGGGGCTCAGGAGACGGAGCGTGAAATGATCGGCGCTCTGAGACGGCGCGTAGACCGATTGGGGCTTACGCGACGGCGCGTGGACCGTTCGGGGCTCAGGAATCGGCGCCTGGACCGATCGTGGCTCGGAAACGGCACGTGGAGGCATCGGGGCTAAGAAGACGACGCATGGATCGAGCGGGGCTCAGAACACGGCGCGAGGAGCGATCGGGGCTCGGAGACGGCGCGTGGAGGCATCGGGGCTTTGAAGACGACGCGTGGACCGAACGGTGCTCAGAAAACGGCGCGTGGACCGATCGGTGCTCGGAGACGATGCGTGGACCGATCGGGGCTCAGGAAACGGCGTGTGGAGCGGTTGGGGCTCAGGAGACGACGCGTGGATCGATCGGGGCTCGGAGACGCCGCGTTGACCGATCGGGGCTTAGGATACGGCGCATGGACCGATGGGGGCTCGGAAGCGGCGCCTGGACCGATCGTGGCTCGGAGACGGCGCGTGGAGGCATCGGGACTAAGAAGACGACGCATGGACCGATCGGGGCTCAGGAGACGGCGCGTGGACCGACCGGGGCTCGGAGACGGCGCGTGAAATGATCGGGGCTCAGGAGACGGCGCGTGAACCGATCGGCGCTCGGAGACAGTGCGTGGACCGATCGGGGCTTAGGAGACGGCACGCGGACCGATCGGAGATCAGGAGACGATGCGTGGACCGATAGGGCTCTGGAAACGGCGCACGAACCGATCGTGGATCGGCGACGGCCCGTGGACCGATTGGGGCTCAGGAGGCCGCGCGTAGACCGATCATGGCTCGGCGACGGCGCGTGGACCGATCGGGGCTCGGAGACAGCGCGTGGACCGACTGGGACTCAGGCGGTTGCGCGTGGACCAATTGGGGTTCGGCGACGGCGCGTGGACCGCTCGGCGCTCGGAGACGGCGCGTTAACCGATCGGGGCTTGGGAGACGATGCGTGAACCGATCGGGGCTCGGAGACGGCGCGTGGACCGATCGGGGCTTAGGAGACAACGCGTGGACCGATGGGGGCTCAGATGACGGCGCGCGGACCGACCGGGGCTCAGGAGACTCGCGTGGATCGATCGGGGCTCAGGCGGTTGCGCGTGGACCATTTGGGGTTCGGCGACGGCGCGTGGACCGCTCGGCGCTCGGAGACGGCGCGTGGAGCGATCGGGTCTAAGGAGACAACGCGTGGACCGATCGGGGCTCGGAGACGGCGCTTGGAATGATCGGGGCTCAGGAGACGGCGCGTGAACCGATCGGCGCTCGGAGACAGTGCGTGGACCGATCGGGGCTTAGGAGACGGCACGTGGACCGATCGGAGATCAGGAGACGATGCGTGGACCGATAGGGCTCTGGAAACGGCGCACGGACCGATCGTGGATCAGCGACGGCCCGTGGACCGATTGGGGCTCAGGAGGCCGCGCGTGGACCGATCATGGCTCGGAGACGGAGCGGGAGCGATCGAGGCTCAGGAGACGGAGCGTGAACTAATCGGCGCTCGGAGACGGCGCGTGGACCGATCGGGGCTGAGGAGAAGGCGCGTGGTCCGATCGGGGCTTATGAGACGGCGCGTAGACCGATCGGGGCTCGGAGATGGCGCGTGGAATGATCGGGGCTTAGGAGATGGTGTGTGGACCGATCGGAGATCAGGAGACGACGCGTGGACCGATCGGGGATCGGAAGCGGCGCGTGGAACGATCCGGGCTTAGGACACAACGCGTGGACCGATCGGGGCTCAGGAAACGGCGCGTGAAATGATCGGCGCTCTGAGACGGCGCGTGGACCGATTGTGGCTTACGAGACGGCGCGTGGATCGATCGGGGCTCAGGAAGCGGCGCCTCGACCTATCGTGGCTCGGAGACGGCGCGTGGAGGCATCGGGGCTAAGAACACGACGCATGGACCAAGCGGGGCTCAGGAGACGGCGCGAGGAGCGATCGGGGCTCAGGAGAAGACGCGTCAATTGATCGGGGCTCAGGAGACGACGCGGCGACGGATCGGGGCTTAGGATACGACGGGTGGACCGATTGGGGCTCAGGAGGCCGCGCGTGGACCGATCGCGGCTCGACGCCGCGCGTGGACGGATCAGGGCTCAGGAGACGGCGCGTGGACCGATCGGGGCGGGGAGACGGCGCGTGACCCGACCGGGGCTTAGGAGGCCGCGCGTGGACTGATTGGGGCTCGGCGACTGCGCGTGGACGTATCGGGGCTCAGGAGATGGCGCGTGGACCGATCGGGGCGGGGAGACGGCGCGTTAACCGATCGGGGCTTAGGAGACGATGCGTGGACCGATCGCGGCTCGGAGACGGCGCGTGGACCGACCGGGGCTAAGGAGGCCGCGCGTGGACCTATCGAGGCTTAGGAGCCGACGCGTGGACCGACCGGGGCTGAGGAAACGGCGCGTGGACCGAACGGTGCTCGGAGACGACGCGTGGACCGATCGGGGCTCGGAGACGGCGCGTGTACGGATCGAGGCTTAGGAGACGGCGCGTGGACCGATCGGGGCTCGGAGACATCGCGTGGAATGATCGGGGCTCAGGAGACGGCGCGTGAACCGATCGGCGCTCGGAGACGGCGCGTGCACCGATCGGGGCTTAGGAGACGGCGCGTGGATCGACCGGGGTTTAGGAGAAGACGCTTGGACCGAACGGGGCTTAGGAGACGGCGCGTGGACCGATCGGGGCTCCGGAGACGGCGCGCGGACCGACTGGGGCTCAGGAGACTCGCGTGGATCGATCGGGGCTCCGGAGGCGCCGCGTGGACCGATTGGGATCAGGAGACGACGCGTGGACCGATCGGGCGTAGGAGACGACGCGTGTACCTATCGGGGCTCACGACACAGCGTGTGGACCGATTGGGGCTCAGGAGACGGCGCGTGGAACGATCGGGGCTCGGAGACGGCGCGTGGAACGATCGGGGCTCAGGAGGCCGCGCGTGGATCGATCGGGGCTTCGGAGGCGCCGCGTGGACGGATTGGGATCAGGAGACGGTGCGTGAACCGTTCGGGGCTCGGAGACGGCGCGAGGAGCGATCGGGGCTCAGGAGAAGACGCGTCAATTGATCGGGGCTCAGGAGACGACGCGGCGACGGATCGGGGCTTAGGATACGACGGGTGGACC
>OX328011.1:35699619-35804619 GCA_946811545.1 Netelia fuscicornis | reverse complement strand
GGACCCATGGGGATCAGGAGACAGTGCGTGGACCCATCGGGGCTCGGAGACGGCGCGTGGACTGATCGGGGCTCAGGAGACGGCGCGC
Organism: Netelia fuscicornis; assembly: GCA_946811545.1. Taxonomy (NCBI): domain Eukaryota; kingdom Metazoa; phylum Arthropoda; class Insecta; order Hymenoptera; family Ichneumonidae; genus Netelia; species Netelia fuscicornis. The sequence goes on along the minus strand of OX328011.1, from coordinate 35,804,531 downwards.
AGACCGATCGGGGCGCAGGAGGCGGCGCGTGGACCGATTGGGGCGCAGGAGGCGGTGCGTGGACCGATTGGGGCTTAGGAGACGGCGCGTGGACCGATCGGGGCTCAGGAGACTCGCGCGGATCGATCGGGGCTCAGGAGGCAACGCGGGGACCCATCGGGGCTCGGAGACGGCGTGTGGACGTATCGGGGCTTAGGAGACGACGCGTGGACTGATCGGAGCTCAGGAGAAGACGCGTGGACCGATCGGGGCTTAGGAGAGGACCCGTCGACCGATCGGGGCTCAGGAGACGACGCGTGGACCGATCGAGGTTTAGCAGAGGACGCGTCGACCGATCGGGGCTCAGGAGACAGTGAGTGGACGGATCGGGACTCAGGAGACGGCGCGTGAACCGATCGGCGCTCGGAGACGGGGCGTGGACCGATTGAGGTTTAGCAGAGGACGCGTCAACCGATCGGGGCTCAGGAGACAGCGCGTGGATCGATCGAGGTGTAGCAGAGGACGCGTCGACCGATCGGGGCTCAGGAGACGGCGCGTGGACGGATCGTGTCTCAGGAGACGGCGCGTGAACCCGTCGGCGCTCGGAGACGGGGCGTGTACAGATTGGGGCTTAGGAGACGGCGCGTGGACCGATCGGGGCTCGGAGACGGCGCGTGGACCGATCGGGGCTTAGGAGACGACGCGTGGACCGATCGGGGCTGAAAAGACGGCGCGTGGACCGATTGGGGCTCAGGAGACGGCGCGTGGACCGATTGGGGCTCGGGAGACTGCGCGTGGATGGATCGGGGCTTCGGGAACGACGCGTGGACCGATCGAGGTTCAGGAGACGGCGCGTGGACCGATCGGGGCTCGGAGACGGCGCGTGGAACGATCGGGGCTTAGGAGGCCGCGCGTCGACCGATCGGGAATCAGGAGACGGCGTGTGGGCCGATCGGGGCTCAGGAGGCGGCGCGTGGACCGATTGGGGCTCAGGAGACGGCGCGTGGACGTATCGGGGCTTAGGAGACGATGCGTGAACCGATCGGGGCTTAGGAGACGGCGCGTGGACCGATCGGGGCTCACGAGACGGCGCGTCGACCGATCGGCGCTCGGAGACGGGGCGTGGACCGATTGAGGTTTAGCAGAGGACGCGTCGACCGATCGGGGCTCAGGAGACAGCGCGTGGACGGATCGTTCTCAGGAGACGGCGCGTGAACCGATCGGCGCTCGGAGACGGGGCCTGGACCGACCGGGGCTCAGGACACCGCGCGTGGACTCATCGGGGCTCGGAGACGGCGCGTGGAACGATCGGGGCTCGGAGTCGGCGCGTTAACCGATCGGCGCTTAGGAGACGATGCGTGGACCGATCGGGGCTCGGAGACGGCGCGTGGACCGACCGGGGCTCAGGAGGATACGCCTGGACCGATCGGGGCTCGGCGACGGCGCGTGGACCGATCGAGGCTCGGAGACGACGCGTGTACGGATCGGAGATTCGGGGACGACGCGTGGAACGATCGGGGCTCAGGAGACGGCGCGTGGACCGATCGGGGCTCGGAGACGGCGCGTGGAACGATCGGGGCTCGGGTGACGGCGCGTGGACCGATCGGGGCTCAGGAAGCGGCGCCTGGACCGATCGTGGCTCGGAGACGGCGCGAGGAGGCATCTGGGCTTAGAAGACGACGCGTGGATCGATCGGGGCTCGGAGACGGCGCGTGAACCGACCGGGGCTCAGGAGGCCGCGCGTGGACCTATCGAGGCTCGGCGACGGCGCGTGGACCGATCGGGGCTCGGAGACGGCACGTGGACCGATCAGGGCTCAGGAGACGGCGCGTGGACCGATCGGGGCTCGGAGACGGCGCGTTAACCGATCGCGGCTTAGGAGGCCGCGCGTGGACTGATCGAGGCTCGGCGACGGCGCGTGGACCGATCGGGGCTCGGGGACGACGCGTGTACGGATCAGGGCTTGGTGACGGCGCGTTTACCGATAGCAGCTCGGAGACGGCCCGTGGACGGATCGCGGCTTAGGAGACGGCGCGTGGAACGATCGGGGCTCAGGAGACGGCGCGTGGACCGACCGGGGCTCAGGAGGCCGCGCGTGGACCGATCGAGGCTCGGCGACGGCGCGTGTACCGATCGGGGCTCGGCGACTGCGTGTGAACGTATCGGGGTTCAGGAGACGGCGCGTGGACCGATTGGGGCTCAGGAGACGGCGCGTGCACCGATCGGGGCCCAGAGACGGGTCGTGGACAGATTGGGGCTTAGGAGACGGCGCGTGGACCGACTGGGGCTCAGGAGGTTGCGCGTGGAACGATCGGGGCTCAGGAGACGGCGCTTGAACTTATCGGCGCTCGGAGACGGCGTGTGGACCGATCGGAGCTCGGAGACGACGCGTGGACCGATCGGGGCTCAGGAGACGGCGCGAAGAGCGATCGGGCTCAGGAGAAGACGCGTCAATTGATCGTGGCTCAGGAGACGACGCGTGGATCGATCGGGGCTCAGAAGACGACGCGTCGACCGATCGGGGCTCAGGAGACCGCGCGTGGATCGATCGAGGCTCGAAGACGCCGCGTGGAACGATCGGGGCTCAGGAGACGGCGCGTGGATCGATCGGGGCTCGGAGACGGCGCGTGGAACGATCGGGCCTCAGGAGACGGCGCGTGAAATGATCGGCGCTCGGAGACGGCGCGTGGACCGATCGTGGCTTAGGAGAAGGCGCGTGGAACGTTCAGGGCTCAGGAGACGGCGCGTGGAGCGATCGGGGCTCAGGAGACGGCGCGTGAACCAATCGGCGCTCCGAGACGGCGCGTGGACCGATCGGGGATGAGGAGAAGGCGTGTGGACCGGTCGGCGCTTAGGAAACGGCGCGTGGACCGATCGGGGCCCGGAGACGGGGCGTGGAACGATCGGGGCTCAGGTGACGGCGCGTGAACCGATCGGCGCTCCGAGACGACGCGTGGACCGATCGGGGCTCGGAGACAGCGCGTGGACCGACTGGGGCTCAGGCGGTTGCGCGTGGACCGATCGGGGCTTGGAGACGGCGCGTTAACCGACCGGGGCTCAGGAGACGACGCGTCGACCGGTCGGGGCTTAGGAGACGAAGCCTGGACCGATCGAGGCTTAGGAGGCGGCGCGTGGAACGATCGGGGCTCAGAATACGGCGCGTGAACCGATCGGCGCTCGGAGGCGGCGCGTCGACCGATCGGGGTTCGGAGACGGCACGAGGACCGTCTGGGGCTTAGGAGACGATGCGTGGACCGATCGGGGCTCGGAGACGGCGCGTGGACCAATCGGGGCTGAGAAGAAGGCGCGTTGACCGATCGCGGCGTAGGAGACGGCGCGTGGACCGATCGGGGCTCGGAGACGGCGCGTGGAGGCATCGGGGCTTTCAAGACGACGCGTGGACCGAACGGTGCTCAGAAAACGGCGCGTGGAGCGATCGGAGCTCAGGAGACGGCGCGTGGACCGATCGGGGCTCAGTAGACGGTGCGTGGACCGATTGGGGCTCGGATACGGCACGTGAAGCAACCGGGGCTCAGGAGGCCGCGCGTGGACCGATCGCGGCTCGTGCGACGGCGCGTGCACCGATCGGCGCTCGGAGGCGGCGCTGACCGATCGTGGCTTAGGAGAAGGCGCGTGGAACGATCGGGGTTCAGGAGACGGCGCGTGGACCGATTGGGGCTCGGAGACGGCGCGTTAACCGATTGGGGCTTAGGAGACGATGCGTGGATCGATCGGGGCTCAGGATCCTCGCGTGGATCGTTCGGGGCTCCGGAGGCGCCGCGTGGACCCATGGGGATCAGGAGACAGTGCGTGGACCCATCGGGGCTCGGAGATGGCGCGTGGACCGATCGGGGCTCGGGGACGGCGCGTGGACCGATCGGGGCTCGGAGACGACGCGTGGACCGATCCGGGCTCAGGAGACGGCGCGTGGAGCGGTCGGGGCTCAGGGGAAGACCCGTGGATCGATCGGGGCTCAGGAGACGACGCGTCGACCGATCGGGGCTCGGAGACGGCGCGTGGATGGACCGTGGCTTAGAATGCGGCACGCGGACCGATCGGGGCTCGGAGACGGCATGTGGATCGATCGTGGCTCAGGAGACGGCGCGTGGACCGATGGGGATGAGGAGGCGGTGCGTGGACCGATCGGGGCACGAAGGCGGCGCGTGGACCGATCGGGGATCAGGAGACAGCGAGTGGACCGATTGGGGCTCAGGAGACGGCGCGTGGACCGATCAGGGCTCGGACACGGCGCGTGGACCGATCGGGGCTCGGAGACGGCGCGTGGACAGATCGGGGCTCAGGAGACCGCGCGTAGACCGATCGGGGCTCGGCGACTGCGCGTGGACGTATCGGGGCTCAGGAGACGGCGGGTGGACCGATCGCGGCTCGGAGATAGCGCGTGAACCGACCGGGGCTTAGGAGGCTGCGCGTGGACCGATCGAGGCTCGGCGACGGCGCGTGGACCCATCGGGGCTCGGAGACGACGCGTGTACGGATCGGGGCTTGGTGACGGCGCGTTTACCGATCGCGGCTCGGAGACGGCCCATGGACAGATCGGGGCTGAGGAGACGGCGCGTGGGCCGAACGGGGCTCAGGAGACGGCGCGTGGACTGGTCGGGGCTTAGGAGACGACGCCTGGACAGATCGGGGCTTAGGAGACGGCGCGTGGAGCGATCGGGGCACAGGAGACGACGCGTTAACAGAGCGGGGTTTAGGAGACGGCGCGTGGACCGATCGGGGCGGGGAGACGGCGCGTGAACCGACCGGGGTCAGGAGGCCGCGCGTGGACTGATCGGGGCTCGGCGACTGCGCGTGGAGGTATCGGGGCTCAGGAGACGGTGCGTGGACCGATCGGGGCGGGGAGACGGCGCGTGGAACGATCGGAGCACAGGAGACGGCGCGTGAACCGATCGGCGCTCGGAGACGGCGCGTGGATCGATCGGGGCTTAGGAGAAGGCGCGTGGACCGATCGAGGCTTAGGAGACGATGCGTGGACCGATCGGGGCTCGGAGACGGCGCGTGGACCGACCGGGGCTAAGCAGGCCGCGCGTGGACCGATCGAGGCTTAGGAGCCGACGCGTGGAGCGATCGGGGCTGAGGAGACGGCGCGTGGACCGATCGGTGCTCGGACACTGGATGTGGACTTATCGGGGCTTAGGAGACGACGCGTAGACCGATGGGGGCTTAGGAGACGGCGCGTGGACCGATCGGGGCTTCGGAGATGGTACGTGGACATATCGGGGCTCGGAGACGGCGCGTGGAGCGATCGGGGCTCAGGAGACGACGCGTGGACCGATCGGCGCGTAGGAGACGACGCGTATACCTATCGGGGCTCAGGAGATAGCGCGTGGACCGATTGGGGCTCAGGAGACGGCACGTGGACCGCTCGGGGCTCAGGAGACGGCGCGCGGACCGGCCGGGGCTCAGGAGCCTAGTGTGGATCGATCGGGGCTCCGGAGGCGCCGCGTGAACCAATCGCCGCTCGGAGACGGCGCGTGGACCGATCGGGGCTTAGGAGACGGCGAGTGCACCGATCGGGGCTCAGGAGGCCGCGCGTGGACTGAACGCGGCTCGGCGACGGCGCGTGGACCGATCGGGGCTCAGGAGGCCGCGCGTGGACCGAGCGCGGCTCGGCGACGGCGCGTGGACCGATCAGGGCTCAGGACGCCGCGCGTGGACCGATCATGGCTCGGCGACGGCGCGTTAACCGAGCGGGGCTTAGGAGACTATGCGTGGACCGATCGGGACTCGGAGACAGCGCGTGTACCGACTGGGGCTCAGGAGGTTGCGCGTGGATCAATTGGGGTTCGGCGACGGCGCGTGGACCGACCGGGGCTCAGGAGACCGCGCGTGAACCAATCGGGGCTCGGCGACTGCGCGTGGACCGATCGGGGTTCGGAGTCGGCGCGTTAACCGATCGGGGCATAGGAAACGATGCGTGGACCGATCGGGGCTCGGAGGCGGCGCGTGAACCGATCGGGGCTCGGAGACGGCGCGTGGACCGATCGGGGCTTAGGAGACGGCGCGTGGGCCGATCGGAGATCAGGAGACGACGCGTGGACTGATCGGGGCTCTGGCAGCGGCGCACGGACCGATGGTGGCTCGGAGACGGCGGGTGGAGGCATCGGGGCTTTGAAGACGACGCGTGGACCGAACGGTGCTCAGAAAACGGCGCGTGGACCGATCGGTGCACGGAGACGATGCGTGGACAGATCGGGGCTCAGGAAACGGCGCGTGGAGCGATCGGGGCTCAGGTGACGACGCGTAAAGTTATCGGCGCTCGGAGACGGCGCGTGGACCGATCGGGGCTTAGGAGACGTCGCGTGGACCGATCGGGGCTTAGAAGACGACGCGTGGACCGATCGGGGCTCAGGAGACGGCGCGTGGACCGACCGGGGCTCAGGAGGCGACGCGTGGACCCATCGGGGCTCGGAGACGGCGTGTGGACCGATCGGAGCTTAGGAGACGATACGTGGACCGATCGGGTCTTAGGAGACGACGCGTGGACCGATCGGGGCTCCGAGACGGCCCGTGGACGGATCGGGGCTTAGGAGACGGCGCATGGACTCATTGGGGCTTAGGAGACAACGCGTGGACCGATCGGGGCTTAGAAGACGACGCGTGGACCGATCGGGGCTCAGGAGACGGCGCGTGGACCGACCGGGGCTCAGGAGGCGACGCGTGGACCCATCGGGGCTCGGAGACGGCGCGTGGACTGATCGGGGCTCGGAGACGGCGCGTGTAACGATCGGGGCTCAGGAGACGGCACGTGGACCGATCGTGGCTTAGGAGCCTCGCGTGGATCGATCGGGGCCCCGGAGGCGCCGCGTGGACCCATGGGGATCAGGAGACAGTGCGTGGACCGATCGGGGCTCGGAGACGGCGCGTGGACCGATTGGGGTGTAGGCGACGACGCGTGTACCTATCGGGGCTCAGGAGACAGCGCGTGGACCGATCAGGGCTCGGCGACTGCGCGTGGACGTATCGGGGCTCAGGAGACGGCGCGTGGACCGATCGGGGCTCGGGGACGGCGCGTTAACCGATTGGGGTTAGGAGACCATGCGTGGACCGATCGGGGCTCGAAGACGGCGCGTGGACCGATCGGGTCTCAGGAGGCCGCGCGTGGACAGATCATGACTCGGCGACGGCGCGTAGACCGATCGGGGCTCGGAGACGACGCGTGGACCGATCGGGGCTCGGAGACAGCGCGTGGACCGACTGGGGCTCAGGCGGTTTCGCGTGGACCAATTGGGGTTCGGCGACGGCGCGTGGACCGATCGAGGCTCGGAGACGACGCGTGTACGGATCGGGGATTCGGGGACGACGCGTGGAACGATCCGGGCTCAGGAGACGGCGCGTGGACCGATCGGGGCTCGGAGACGGCGCTTCGAATGATCGGGGCTCAGGTGACGGGGCGTGAACCGATCGGCGCTCGGAGACGGCGCGTGGACCGATCGGGGCTTTGGAGAAGGCGCTTGGACAGATCGGGCCTTAGGAGACGGCGCGTGGCCCGATCAGAGCTCGGAGACGGCGCGTGGAACGATCGGGGCTCAGGCGACGGCGCGTGGACCGATCGGGGCGTAGGAGACGGCGCGTCGACCGACCGCAGATCGGGAGATGACGCGTGGACCGATCGGGGCTCTGGAAGCGGCGCACGGACCGATCGTGGCTCGGAGATGACGCGTGTACGAATCGGGGATTCGGGGACGACGCATGGAACGATCCGGGCTGAGGAGACGGCGCGTGGACCGATCGGGGCTCGTAGACCGCGCGTGGACCGATCGGGGCTTAGGAGAAGGCGCTTGGACCGATCGGGGCTTAGGAGACGGCGCGTGGGCCGATCAGAGCTCGGAGACGGCGCGTGGAACGATCGGGGCTCAGGAGACGGCGCGTGACCCGATCGGCGCTCGGAGACGGAGCGTGGACCGATCGGGGCTCAGAAGACGACGCGTCGACCGATCGTGGCTCAGGTGACGGCGCGCGGACCGACCGGGGCTCAGAAGACGGCGCGTGAAATGATCGGCGCTCGGAGAGGGCGCGTCGACCGATTGGGGCTTAAGAGACGACGGGTGAACCGATCGGGGCTTAGGAGACGGCACGTGAATCCATCGGGGCACAGGAGACGGCGCGTGCACCGGTCGGGGCTTAGGAGACGACGCGTCGACAGATCGGGGCTCAGGAGAAGGGGTGTGGACCGATCGGGTCTCGGCGATGGCGCGTGGACCGATCAGGGCTCGGAGACGACGCGTGGACCGATCGGAGCTCGGACACGGCCCGTGGACGGATCGGGGCTTAGGAGACGGCGCATGGACTAATTGGGGCTCAGGAGACGACGCGTGGACCGATCGGGGCTCGGAAACGACGCGTTAACCGAGCGGGGCTTAGGAGACTACGCGTGGACCGATCGGGGCTCAGGAGACGGCGCGTAAAGTTATCGGCGCTCGGAGACGGCGCGTGGACCGATCGGGGCTTAGGAGACGACGCGTGGACCGATCGGGGCTTAGAAGACGACGCGTGGACCGATCGGGGCTCAGGAGACGGCGCGTGGACCGACCGGGGCTCAGGAGGCGACGCGTGGACCCATCGGGGCTCGGAGACGGCGTGTGGACCGATCGGGGCTTAGGAGACGATACGTGGACCGATCGGGTCTTAGGAGACGACGCGTGGACCCATCGGGGTTCGGAGACGATGCGTGGAACGATCGGGGCTCAGGAGACGGCGCGTGAACCGATCGGCCCTTGGAGACGGTGCGACGAGGCGTCTGGGGTTTGAAGACGACGCGTGGACCGATCGGGGCACAGGCAACGGCGCCTTAACCGATTGGGGCTTAGGAGACGATGCGTGGTCCGATCGGGGCTCAGGCGACGGCGCGTGGACCGATCGGGGCGTAGGAGACGGCGCGTCGACCGACCGGAGATCGGGAGATGACGCGTGGACCGATCGGGGCTCTGGAAGCGGCGCACGGACCGATCGTGGCTCGGAGATGACGCGTGTACGAATCGGGGATTCGGGGACGACGCGTGGAACGATCCGGGCTCAGGAGACGGCGCGTGGACCGATCGGGGCTCGGAGACGGCGCGTGGACCGATCGGGGCTTAGGAGAAGGCGCGTGGGCCGATCGGAGCTCGGAGACGGCGCGTGGAACGATCGGGGCTCAGGAGACGGCGCGTGAACCGATCGGCGCTCGGAGACGGCGCGTGGACCGATCGGGGCTCAGAAGACGACGCGTCGACCGATCGGAGCTCAGGTGACTGCGCGCGGACCGACCGGGGCTCAGGAGACGGCGCGTGAAATGATCGGCGCTCGGAGTGGGCGCGTGGACCGATTGGGGCTTAAGAGACGACGGGTGAACCGATCGGGGCTTAGAAGACGACGCGTGGACCGATCGGGGCTCAGGAGACGGCGCGTGGACCGACCGGGGCTCAGGAGGCGACGCGTGGACCCATCGGGACTCGGAGACGGCGTGTGGACCGATCGGGGCTTAGGAGACGATACGTGGACCGACCGAGGCTCGGAGACGGCGCGTGGATCGATCGGGGCTCGGAGACGGCGCGTCGAACGATCGGGGCTCAGGAGACGGCGCGTAAAGTTATCGGCGCTCGGAGACGGCGCGTGGACCGATCGGGGCTTAGGAGACGACGCGTGGACCGATCGGGGCTTAGAAGACGATGCGTGGACCGATCGGGGCTCGGAGACAGAGCGTGTACCGACTGGGGCTCAGGAGACCGTGCGTGAACCGATCGGGGCTCGGCGACTGCGCGTGGACGGATCGGGGCTCGGAGACGGCGCGTAGAACGATCGGGGCTCAGGAGACGGCGCGTGAACCGATTGGGGCTTAGGAGACGTTGCGTGGACCGATCGGCGCTCGAAGACGGCGCGTGGACCGATCGGGGCTCACGAGACTGCGCGTGGATGGATCGGAGCTTAGGGAACGGCGCGTTGACCGATCGGGGCTCAGGAGACGGCGCGTGGACCGAGCATGGCTCAGGAGGCCGCGCGTGGACCGACTGGGGCTCAGGAGGTTGCGCGTGGACCAATTGGGGTTCGGCGACGGGGCGTGGACCGACGGGGGCTCGGAGACGGCGCGTTAACCGATCGGGGCTTAGGAGACGATGCGAGGAGGCATCTGGGTTTACAAGACGACGTGTGGATCGATCGGGGCTCGGAGACGGCGCGTGAACCGACCGGGGCTCAGGAGAAGGCGCGTGGACCGATCGGGGCCCGGAGACGGCACGTTAATCGATCGGGGCTTAGGAGACGATGCGTGGACCGATCGGGCTCGGAACCGGCGCGTGAACCGATCGGGTTCAGGAGACGGCGCGTGGATCGATTGGGGCTTGGATACGGCGCAAGCCGCGACCGGGGCTCAGGAGGCCGCGCGTGGACCGATCATGGCTCGGCGACGGCGCGTGGACCGACCGGGGCTCGGAGACGGCGCGTGGAGTGATCGGGGCTCAGGAGACGGCGCGTGAACCGATCGGCGCTCGGAGACGGCACGTGGACCGATCGGGGCTTAGGAGATGGCGCGTAGACCAATAGGAGATCAGGAGAGGACGCGTGGACCGATAGGGCTCTGGAAGCGGCGCACGAACCGATCGTGGCTCGGAGACGGCGCGTGGAGGCATCGGGGCTTTGAAGACGACGCGTGGACCGAACGGTGCTCAGAAAACGGCGCCTGGAGCGATCGGGGCTCAGGAGACGACGCGTGGATCGATCGGGGCTCAGGAGACGACGCGTCGACCGATCGGGGCTCCGGGGACGGCGCGCGGACCGACCGGGGCTCAGAAGCCTCGCGTGGATCGATCGGGACTCCGGAGGCGCCGCGTGGACCGATGGGGATCAGGACACGGTGCGTGGACCCATCGGGGCTCGGAGACGGCGCGTGGAACGATCGGGGCTCAGGGGAAGGCGCGTTAACCGATTGGGGCTTAGGAGACGATGCGCGGACCGATCGGGGCTCGAAGACGGCGGGTGGACCGATCGGGGTTCGGAGACAGCGCGTGGACCGACTGGGGCTCAGGCGATTGCGCGTGGACCAATTGGGGTTCGGCGACGGCGCGTGGATCGATCGGGACTTAGGAGACGGCGCGTGCACCGATCGGGGCTTAGGAGACGGCGCGTGGACCGATCGGGGCTCGGAGACATCGCGTGGAATGATCGGGGCTCAGGAGACGGCACGTTAACCGATCGGGGCTTAAGAGACGATGCGTGGGCCGATCGCGGCTCGGAGATGGCGCGTGAACCGACCGGGGCGCAGGAGGTCGCGCGTGGACCGATCGAGGCTCGGCGACGGCGCGTGGACTCATCGGGGCTCGGAGACGACGCGTGTACGCATCGGGGCTTGGTGACGGCGCGTTTACCGATCGGGGCTCGAAAACGGCGGGTGGACCGTCCGGGGCTTAGGAGACGATGCGTGGACCGATCGGGACTCAGGAGACGGCGCGTAGACCGATGGGTCTCCGAAACGACGCTTTAACCGAGCGGGGCTTACGAGACGATGCGTGGACCGATCGGGGCTCGGAGACAGAGCGTGTACCGACTGGGGCTCAGGAGACCGCGCGTGAACCGATCGGGGCTCGGCGACTGCGCGTGAACGGATCGGGGCTCGAAGACGGCGAGTGGACCGATCGGGTCTCAGGAGGCCGCGCGTGGACAGATCATGACTCGGCGACGGCGCGTAGACCGATCGGGGCTCGGAGACGACGCGTGGACCGATCGGGGCTCGGAGACAGCGCGTGGAAAAACCGGGGCTCAGGCGGTTGAGCGTGGACCAATTGGGGTTCGGCAACGGCGCGTGGAGCGATCGGGGCTCAGGAGACGGCGCGTGAACCGATCGGCGCTCGGAGACGGCGCGTGGACCGACCGGGGCTTAGGAGACGGCGCGTGGACCGATCGGGGCTCGAAGACATCGCGTGGAATGATCGGGGCTCAGGAGACTGCGCGTGAACCGATCGGCGCTCGGAGACGGCGCGTGGACGGATCAGGGCTCAGGAGACGGCGCGTGAACCAATCGGCGCTCGGAGACGGCGCGTGGACCGATCGGGGCTTAGGAGACGGCGAGTGCACCGATCGGGGCCCGGAGACGGGTCGTGGACAGATTGGGGCTTAGGAGACGGCGCGTGGACCGATCGGGGCTGGGAGACGGCACGTGGACCAATAGGGGCTTAGGAGACGGCGCGTGGACCGATCGGGGCTTAGGAGACGACGCGTGAATCGAGCGGGGCTCGGAGATGGCGCGTGGATGGACCGTGGGTTAGAATGCGGCCCACGGACCGATCGGGGCGCGGAGACGGCGTGTGGACCGATCGGGGCGCAGGAAGCCGCGCCTGGACCCATCGTGGCTCGGAGACGGCGCGTGGAGGCATCAGGGCTAAGAACACGACGCATGGACCGAGCGGGGTTCAGGAGATGGCACGAGAAGCGATCAGGGCTCAGGAGAAGACGCGTCAATTGATCGGGGCTCAGGAGACGACGCGTCGACGAATCGGGGCTTAGGAGACGACGCGTGGACCGATCGGGGCTCAGGAGACGGCGCGTCGACCGACCGGAGCTCAGGAGATTCGCGTGGATCGATCGGGGCTCCGTAGGCGGCGCGTGGACCGACCGGGGCTCAGGAGGTCGCGCGAGAACCGATCGCGGCTCGGCGCCGGCGCGTGGACCGATGGGGGTCAGGAGGCCGCGCGTCGACCGTTCGGGGCTCAGGAGACGGCGCGCGGACCGGCCGGGGCTCAGGAGCCTAGCGTGGATCGATCGGGGCCCGGAGACGGCGCGTGGACCGATCGGGGCTTAGGAGACGACGCGTGGATGCATCGGGGCTAAGAAGACGACGCATGGACCGAGCGGGGCTCAGGAGACGGCGCGTGGACCGATCGGTGCTCAGAGACGGCGCATAGACGGACCGTGGCTTAGAATGCGTCACGCGGACCGATCGGGGTTCGGATACGGCGTGTGGACCGATCGGGGCTCGGATACGGCGCGTGGAACGATCGGAGCTCAGGAGACGGGGCGTGAAATGATCGGCGCTCTGAGACGGCGCGTGGACCGATCGGTGCTCGGAGACGGCGCGTGGAACGATCGGGGCTCGGAGTCGACGCGTTAGCCGATCGGGGCGTAGGAGACGATGCGTGGGCCGATCGGGGGTCGGAGACGGCGCGTGGACCGACCGCGGCTCAGGAGACGGCGCGTCAACCGATCGGCGCTCGGAGACGGCGCGCGGACCGACTGGGGCTCAGGAGACTCGCGTGGATCGATCGGGGCTCCGGAGGCGCCGCGTGGACCGATTGGGATCAGGAGACGACGCGTGGACCGATCGGGCGTAGGAGACGACGCGTGTACCTGTCGGGGCTCACGACACAGCGTGTGGACCGATTGGGGCTCAGGAGACGGCGCGTGGAACGATCGGGGCTCAGGAGACGGCGCGTCAACCGATCGGCGCTCGGAGACGGCGCATGGACCGATCGGGGCTTAGGAGACGGCGCGTGGACCGATCGGAGATCAGGAGATGACGCGTGGACCGATCGGGGTTGTGGAAGCGGCGCACGGACCGATCGTGGCTCGGAGACGGCGCGTGGAGGCATCGGGGCGTTGAAGACGACGCGTGGACCGATCGGGGCTCAGGAAACGGCGCGTGGCGCGATCGGAGCTCAGGAAACGACGCGTGGATCGATCAGGGCTCAGGAGACTCGCGTGGATCGATCGGGGCTCCGGAGGCGCCGCGTGGACCGATTGGGATCAGGAGACGGTGCGTGAACCGTTCGGGGCTCGGAGACGGCGCGTGGACCGATCGGGGCTCAGGAGACGGCGCGTGGACCGATCGCGGCTCGGAGACGGCGCGTGGAACGATCGGGGCTCCGAGACGGCGCGTGGAACGATCGGGGCTCAGGAGACGGCGCGTGGACCGATCGTGGCTTAGGAGAAGGCGCGTGGAATGATCGGGGCTCAGGAGACGGCGCGTGGACCGATCGTGGCTCGGAGACGGCGCGTGGAGGCATCGGGGTTAAGAAGACGACGCATCGACCGAGCGGGGTTCAGGAGACGGCGCGAGGAGCGATCGAGGCTTAGGAGACGACGCGTCGACCGATCGGGACTCAGGAGACGGCGCGTGGACCAATCAGGGCTCAGGAGACGGCGCGCGGACCGACTGGGGCTCAGGAGACTCGCGTGGATCGATCGGGGCTCCGGAGGCGCCGCGTGGACCGATTGGGATCAGGAGACGGTGCGTGAACCGTTCGGTGCTCGGAGACAGCGCGTGGACCGATCGGGGCTCGGAGACGACGCGTAGACGAATCGGTGCTCGGAGACAGCGCGTGGACCGACTGGGGCTGGGAGACGGCGCGTGGACCGATCGTGGCTTAGGAGAAGGCGCGTGGAATCATCGGGGCTCAGGAGACGGCGCGTGGACCGATCGTGGCTCGGAGACGGCGCGTGGAGGCATCGGGGTTAAGAAGACGACGCATCGACCGAGCGGGGTTCAGGAGACGGCGCGTGGACCCATCGGGGCTCGGAGAAGGCACGTGGACCGATCAAGGCTTAGGACACGACGCGTTGACCGATCGGGACTCAGGAGGCGGCGCGTGGACCGATCGCGGTTCGGCGACGGCGCGTGGACCGATCGGGGCTCAGGAGGCCGCGCGTGGACCGATCGGGGCTCAGGAGACGGCGCGTGGACCGATTGGGGCTCGGATACGGCGCGTGAACCAATCGGGCCTTAGGAGGCCGCGCGTGGACCGATCGCGGCTCGGCGATGGCGCGTGGACCGATCGGGGCTCAGGAGGCCGCGCGTGGACCGATCATAGCTCGGCGACGGCGCGTGGACCGATCGGGGCTCGGAGCGACGCGTAGAACGATCGCGGCTCGGCGACGGCGCGTGGACCGATCGGGGCTCAGGAGGCTGCGCGTGGATCGATTGGGGCTCATGGAGACGGCGCGTGGACCGCTCGGGGCTCGAAGACGGCGCGTGGAACGATCAGGGCTCAGGAGACGTCACGTGGACCAATTGGGGCTCGGATACGGCGCGTGAACCAATCGGGCCTCAGGAGGCCGCGCGTGGACCGATCGCGGCTCGGCGACGGCGCGTGGACCGATCGGGGCTCAGGAGGCGACGCGTGGACCGATCATAGCTCGGCGACGGCGCGTGGACCGATCGGGGCTCGGAGCGGCGCGTAGAACGATCGCGGCTCGGAGACGGCGCGTGGACCGATCGGGGCTCAGGAGAAGGCGCGTGGACCGATCGGGGCTTAGGAGGGGACCCGTCGACCGATCGGGGCTCAGGAGACGACGCGTGGACCGGTCGGTGCTCAGGAAGCGGCGCCTGGACCGATCGGGGCTCCGAGACGACGCGTTAACCGAGCGGGGCTTAGGAGACTATGCGGGGACCGATCGGGGCTCGGAGACAGCGCGTGTACCGACTGGGGCTCAGGAGGTTGCGCGTGGACCAATTGGGGTTCCGCGACGGCGCGTGGACCGACCGGGGCTCAGGAGACCGCGCGAGAACCGATCGAGGCTCGGCGACTGCGCGTGGAGCGATCGGCGCTCAGGAGACGTCGCGTGAACCAATCGGCGCTCGGAGACGGCGCGTGGACCGATCGGGGCTCAGGAGTCGGCGCGTGAACCGATCGGCGCTCGGAGACGGCGCGTGGACCGATCGGGGCTTAGTAGAAGGCGCTGTGACCGATCGGGGCTTAGGAGACGACGGGTGGACCGATCGGAGCTCGGAGACGGCGCGTGGAACGATCGGGGCTCAGAAGACGGCGCGTGGACCGATCCGGGCTCAGGAGACGGCGCGTGGACCGATCGGGGCTGGGAGACGGAGCGTGGAGCGATGGGGGCTCAGGAGACGGCGCGTGAACTAATCGGCGCTCGGAGACGGCGCGTGGTCCGATCGGGGCTTATGAGACGGCGCGTGGATCGATCGAGGCTCGGAGGTGGCGCGTGGAAGGATCGGGGCTTAGGAGATGGCGTGTGGACCGATCGGGGCTCAGGAGCCGGCGCGTGGACCGATTGGGGCTCGGATACGGCGCGTGAACCAACCGGGACTCAGGAACCCGCGCGTGGACCGATCCCCGCTCGGCGACGGCGCGTGGACCGATGGGGCTCAGGAGCCGCGCGTGGACCGATCATGGCTCGGTGATGGCGCGTGGACCGATCGGGGCTTAGGTGACGACGCGTGGACCGATTGGGGCTCAGGAAGCAGCGCCTGGACCGATCGTGGCTCGGAGACGGCGCGAGGAGGCATCTGGGCTTCGAAGACGACGCGTGGATCGATCGGGGCTCCGGAGGCGCCGCGTTGACCCATGGGGATCAGGAGACAGTGCGTGGACCGAACGGGGCTCGGAGACGGCGCGTGGACCGATCGGGGCTCGGAGACGACGCGTGGACCGATCGGGGCTCGGAGACAGCGCGTGGACCGACTGGGGCTCAGGCGGTTTCGCGTGGACCAATTGGGGTTCGGCGACGGCGCGTGGACCGATCGGGGCTTAGGAGACGGCGCGTGCACCGATCGGGGCCAGGAGATGGGTCGTGGACAGATTGGGGATTAGGAGACGGCGCGTGGACCGATCGGGGCTGGGAGACGGCACGTGGACCAATGGGGGCTTAGGAGACGACGCGTGGACCGATCGGGGTGTAGGCGACGACGCGTGTACCTATCGGGGCTCAGGAGACAGCGCGTGGACCGATCAGGGCTCGGCGACTGCGCGTGGACGTATCGGGGCTCAGGAGACGGCGCGTGGACCGATCGGGGCTCGAGGACGGCGCGTTAACCGATTGGGGCTTAGGAGAGCATGCGTGGACCGATCGGGGCTCGAAGACGGCGCGTGGACCGATCGGGTGTCAGGAGGCCGCGCGTGGACAGATCATGACTCGGCGACGGCGCGTGGACCGATCGGGGCTCGGAGACGTCGCGTGGACCGATCGGGTCTCGGAGACAGCGCGTGGACCGACTGGGGCTAAGGCGGTTTCGCGTGGACCAATTGGGGTTCGGCGACGGCGCGTGGACCGATCGGGGCTTAGGAGACGGCGCGTGCACCGATCGGGGCCCGGAGACGGGTCGTGGACCGATCGGGGCTCAGGAGACGGCGCGTGGACCGATTGGGGCTCGGATACGGCGCGTGAACCAATCGGGGCTCAGGAGGCCGCGCGTGGACCGATCGCGGCTCGGCGACGGCGCGTGGACCGATCGGGGCTCAGGAGGCCGCGCGTGGACCGATCGCGGCTCGGCGACGGCGCGTGGACCGATCGGGGCTCGGAGACGATGCGTGGACCGATCGAGGTTCGGCGACAGCGCGTGAACCGACTGGGTCTCAGGCGGTTGTGCGTGGACCAATTAGGGTTCGGCGACCGCCCGTGGACCGTTCGGGGCTCGGAGACGGCGCGTTAACAGATCGGGGCTTAGGAGACGATGCGTGAACCGATCGGGGCTCGGAGAAGGCGCGTGGACCGATCGGGGCCTAGGAGACAACGCGTGGACCGATCGTGGCTCAGGAAGCGGCGCCTGGACCGATCGTGGCCCGGAGACGGCGCGAGAAGGCATCTGGGCTTACAGGACGACGCGTGGATCGAACGGGGGCTCGGAGACGGCGCATGAACCGACCGGGGCTCATGAGACGGCGCGTGGACTGATCGGGGCTCGGAGACGGCGCGTTAACCGATCGGGACTTAGGAGACGGCGTGTGAACGTATCGGGGCTTAGGAAAGGATGCGTTGACCGATCGGGGATCATGAGACGGCGCGTAGACCGATCGGGGCTCAGGAGACGGCGCGTGGACCGATCGGTGCTCGGAGACGGCGCGTAGACGGACCGTGGCTTAGAATGCGTCACGCGGACCGATCGGGGCTCGGATACGGCGTGTGGACCGATCGGGGCTCGGAGACGCAGCGTGGACCGATCGGGGCTTGGGAGACGACGCGTGGACCGATCGCGGCTCTCGAAGCGGCGCCTGAACCGATCCTGGCTCGGAGACGGGGCGAGGAGGCATCTGGTCTTAGAAGACGACGCGTGGATCGATCGGGGCTCGGAGACGGCGCGTGGACCGATCGTGGCTTAGGAGAAGGTGCGTGGAACGATCAGGGCTCAGGAGACGGCGCGTGGAGCGATCGGGGCTCAGGAGACGGCGCGTGAACCAATCGGCCCTCCGAGACGGCGCGTGGACCGATCGGGGATGAGGAGAAGGCGTGTGGACCGGTCGGGGCTTAGGAAACGGCGCGTCGACCGATCGGGGCCCGGAGACGGGGCGTGGAACGATCGGGGCTCAGGTGACGGCGCGAGAACCGATCGGCGCTCGGAGACGGCGCGTGGACCGATCGGGGCTTAGCAGGAGGCGCTTGGACCGATCGGGGCTTAGGACACGGCGCGTGGACCGATCGGAGCTCGGAGACGGCGCGTGGACCGATCGGGGCTCAGGAGACGGCGCGAGGAGCGATCGGGCTCAGGAGAAGACGCGTCAATTGATCGTGGCTCAGGAGACGACGCGTCGACGGATCGGGGCTTAGGAGACGACGCGTGGACCGATCGGGGCGTAGGAGACGACGCGTGGACCGATCGGGGCTCGGAGACGGCACGTGGACCGATCGGGGCTTAGGAGACTCACGTTGATCGATTGGGGCTCCGGAGGCGGCGCGTGGACCGATCGGGGCTTAGGAGACTACGCGTGTACCTATCGGGGCTCAGGAGACTGCGCGCTGACCGATTGGGCATCAGGAGACGGCGCGTCGATGGATCGGGGCTTGGGGAACGACGCGTGGACCGATCGGGGCTCAGGAGACGGCGCGTGGATCGATCGGGGCTCGGATACGGCGCGTGGAACGATCGGGACTCAGGAGACAGCGCGTGAAATGATCGGCGCTCGGAGACGGCGCGTGGAGCGATTGGGGCTTAGGAGGCGGCGCGTGGACCGATCGGGGCTAATGAAGCGGCGCCTGGACCGATCGTGGCTCGGAAACGGCGCGTGGAGGCATCTGGGCTTACAAGACGACGCGTGGATCGATCGGGGCTCGGAGACGGCGCGTGAACCAGTCGGGGCTTAGGAGACGACGCGAGGACCGATCGAGGCTCGGAGACGACGCGCGGACCTATCGGGGCTCGGAAACGGCGCGTGGACCGATCGGGGCTCGGAGACGACGCGTGTACGGATCGGGGCTTGGTGACGGAGTGTGGACCGATCGGGGCTCACGAAGCGGCGCCTGAACCGATCCTGGCTCGGAGACGGCGAGAGGAGGCATCTGGTCTTAGAAGACGACGCGTGGATCGATCGGGGCTCGGAGACGGCGCGTGAACCGACCGGGGCTCAGGAGGCCGCGCGTGGACCGATCCAGGCTCGGCGACGGCGCGTGGACCGATCGGGGCTCGGCGACTGCGTGTGGACGTATCGGGGTTCAGTAGACGGCGCGTGGACCGATCGGGGCTCAGGAGACGGCGCTTGAACTTATCGGCGCTCGGAGACGGCGTGTGGACCGATCAGAGCTCGGAGACGACGCGTGGACCGATCGGGGCTCAGGAGACGGCGCGAGGAGCGATCGGGCTCAGGAGAAGACGCGTCAATTGATCGTGGCTCAGGAGACGACGCGTGGATCGATCGAGGCTCAGAAGACGACGCGTCGACCGATCGGGGCTCAGGAGACGGCGCGTAGACGGACCGTGGCTTAGAATGCGTCACGCGGACCGATCGGGGCTCGGATACGGCGTGTGGACCGATCGGGGCTCGGAGACGCAGCGTGGACCGATCGGGGCTTGGGAGACGACGCGTGGACCGATCGCGGCTCTCGAAGCGGCGCCTGAACCGATCCTGGCTCGGAGACGGGGCGAGGAGGCATCTGGTCTTAGAAGACGACGCGTGGATCGATCGGGGCTCGGAGACGGCGCGTGGACCGATCGTGGCTTAGGAGAAGGTGCGTGGAACGATCAGGGCTCAGGAGACGGCGCGTGGAGCGATCGGGGCTCAGGAGACGGCGCGTGAACCAATCGGCCCTCCGAGACGGCGCGTGGACCGATCGGGGATGAGGAGAAGGCGTGTGGACCGGTCGGGGCTTAGGAAACGGCGCGTCGACCGATCGGGGCCCGGAGACGGGGCGTGGAACGATCGGGGCTCAGGTGACGGCGCGTGAACCGATCGGCGCTCGGAGACGGCGCGTGGACCGATCGGGGCTTAGCAGGAGGCGCTTGGACCGATCGGGGCTTAGGACACGGCGCGTGGACCGATCGGAGCTCGGAGACGGCGCGTGGACCGATCGGGGCTCAGGAGACGGCGCGAGGAGCGATCGGGCTCAGGAGAAGACGCGTCAATTGATCGTGGCTCAGGAGACGACGCGTCGACGGATCGGGGCTTAGGAGACGACGCGTGGACCGATCGGGGCTTAGGAGACTCACGTTGATCGATTGGGGCTCCGGAGGCGGCGCGTGGACCGATCGGGGCTTAGGAGACTACGCGTGTACCTATCGGGGCTCAGGAGACTGCGCGCTGACCGATTGGGCATCAGGAGACGGCGCGTCGATGGATCGGGGCTTGGGGAACGACGCGTGGACCGATCGGGGCTCAGGAGACGGCGCGTGGATCGATCGGGGCTCGGATACGGCGCGTGGAACGATCGGGACTCAGGAGACAGCGCGTGAAATGATCGGCGCTCGGAGACGGCGCGTGGAGCGATTGGGGCTTAGGAGGCGGCGCGTGGACCGATCGGGGCTAATGAAGCGGCGCCTGGACCGATCGTGGCTCGGAAACGGCGCGTGGAGGCATCTGGGCTTACAAGACGACGCGTGGATCGATCGGGGCTCGGAGACGGCGCGTGAACCAGTCGGGGCTTAGGAGACGACGCGAGGACCGATCGAGGCTCGGAGACGACGCGCGGACCTATCGGGGCTCGGAAACGGCGCGTGGACCGATCGGGGCTCGGAGACGACGCGTGTACGGATCGGGGCTTGGTGACGGAGTGTGGACCGATCGGGGCTCACGAAGCGGCGCCTGAACCGATCCTGGCTCGGAGACGGCGAGAGGAGGCATCTGGTCTTAGAAGACGACGCGTGGATCGATCGGGGCTCGGAGACGGCGCGTGAACCGACCGGGGCTCAGGAGGCCGCGCGTGGACCGATCCAGGCTCGGCGACGGCGCGTGGACCGATCGGGGCTCGGCGACTGCGTGTGGACGTATCGGGGTTCAGTAGACGGCGCGTGGACCGATCGGGGCTCAGGAGACGGCGCTTGAACTTATCGGCGCTCGGAGACGGCGTGTGGACCGATCAGAGCTCGGAGACGACGCGTGGACCGATCGGGGCTCAGGAGACGGCGCGAGGAGCGATCGGGCTCAGGAGAAGACGCGTCAATTGATCGTGGCTCAGGAGACGACGCGTGGATCGATCGAGGCTCAGAAGACGACGCGTCGACCGATCGGGGCTCAGGAGACGGCGCGTGGATCGATCGAGGCTCGAAGACGCCGCGTGGAACGATCGGGGCTCAGGAGACGGCGCGTGGATCGATCGAGGCTCGAAGACGCCGCGTGGAACGATCGGGGCTCAGGAGACGGCGCGTGAACCGATCGGCGCTCGGAGACGGCGCGTGGAACGATCGGGGCTCAGGAGACGGCGCGTGAAATGATCGGCGCTCGGAGACGGCGCGTGGACCGATCCGGGCTCAGGAGACGGCGCGTGGACCGATCCGGGCTCAGGAGACGGCGCGTGGACCGATCGGGGCTCGGAGACGGCGCGTGAACTGACCGCGGCTCAGGAGGCCGCGCGTGGACCGATCGAGGCTCAGCAGGCCACGCCTGGACCGATCGGGGCTCCGCGACGGCGCGTGGTCCGATCGAGGCTCGGAGACGACGCGTGTACGGATCGGGGATTCGGCGATGACGCGTGGACCGATCCGGGCTCAGGAGACGGCGCGTGGAACGATCGGCGCTCTGAGACGGCGCGTAGACCGATTGGGGCTTACGAGACAGCGCGTGGACCGATCGGGGCTCAAGAAGCCGCACCTGGACCGATCGTGGCTCGGAGACGGCGCGTGGAGGCATCGGGGCTAAGAAGACGACGCATGGATCGAGCGGGGCTCAGGAGACGGCGCGAGGAGCGATCGGGGCTTGGTGACGGAGCGTGGACCGATCGGGGCTCACGAAGAGGCGCCTGAACCGATCGTGGCTCGGAGACGGCGCGAGGAGGCATCTGGGCTTAGAAGACGACGCGTGGACCGATCGAGGCTCAGGAGGCCACGCGTGGACCGATCGAGGCTCGGCGACGGCGCGTGGACCGGTCGGGGCTCGGAGACGACGCGTGTACGGATCAGGGCTTGGTAACGGCGCGTTTACCGATAGCAGCTCGGAGACGGCCCGTGGACGGATCGCGGCTTAGGAGACGGCGCGTGGACCGATCGGGGCTTAGGAGACGGCGCTTGGACCGATCGGGGCTCGGAGACGGCGCTTGAACTTATCGGCGCTCGGAGACGGCGCGTGGATCGATCGGGGCTTAGGATACGGCGCGTGGACCGATCGGGGCTCAGGAAGCGGCGCCTGGACCGATCGTGGCTCGGAGACGGCGCGTGGAGGCATCGGGGCTAAGAAGACGACGCATGGACCGATCGGGGCTCAGGAAACGGCGCGAGGAGTGATCGGGCTCAGGAGAAGACGCGTCAATTGATCGTGGCTCAGGAGACGACGCGTCGACGGATCGAGGCTTAGGAGACGACGCGTGGACCGATCGGGGCTTAGGAGACGACGCGTGGACCGATCGGGGCTCAGGAGACGGCGCGTGGACCTACCGGGGCTCAGGAGGCGACGCGTAGACCCATCGGGGCTCGGAGACGGCGTGTGGACCGATCGGGGCTTTGGAGACGACGCGTGGACCGATCGGGGCTCAGGAGACGGCGCGTGGACCGATCGGTGCTCGGAGACGGCGCGTTGGACGATCGGGGCTCAGGAGACGGCGCGTGGACGGATCGGGGCTCAGGAGACGGCGCGTGGACCGTTCGGGGCTTAGGACACCGCGCGTGGACCCATCGGGGCTCGGAGACGGCGCGTGAACCGACTGGGGCTCAGGAGGTTGCGCGTGGACGAATTGGGGTTCGGCGACGGCGCGTGGACCGACCGGGGCTCACGAGGCCGCGCGTGGACCGATCGAGGCTCGGCGACCGCGCGTGGACCGATCGGGGCTCAGGAGACGGCGCGCGCATCGACCGGGGCTCAGGAGCCTCGCGTGGGCCGATCATGGCTCGGCGACGGCGCGTGGACGGATCGGGGCTCGGAGACGACGCGTGGACCGATGGGGGCTCGGATACGGCGCGTGTACCAACCGGGGCTCAGGAGGTCGCGCGTGGACCGATCGCGGCTCGGTGACGGCGCGTGGACCGATCGGGGTTCAGGAGGCCGCGCGTGGACCGATCGCGGCTCGGCGACGGCGCGTGGACCGATCGGGGCTCAGGAGGCCGCGCGTGGACCCATCATGGCTCGGCGACGGCGCGTGGACCAATCGGTGCTCGGAGACGACGCGTATACCGATCGGGGCTCGGAGACAGCGCGTGGACCGACTGGGGCTCAGGCGGTTGCGCGTGGACCGATCAGGGCGCGGAGACGGCGCGTTAACCGACCGGGGCTCAGGAGACGACGCGTCGACCGGTCGGGGCTTAGGAGACGAAGCCTGGACCGATCGGGGCTTAGGAGGCGGCGTGTGGAACGATCGGGGCTCAGAATACGGCGCGTGAACCGATCGGCGCTCGGAGACGGCGCGTCGACCGATCGGGGTTCGGAGACGGCACGAGGACCGTGTGGGGCTTAGGAGACGATGCGTGGACCGATCGGGGCTCAGCAGACTGCGCGTGGATGGATCGGGGCTTAGGGAACGACGCGTGGACCGATCGGGGCTCAGGAGACGGCGCGTAGACCGATCGGGGCTCGGAAACGACGCGTTAACCGAGCGGGGCTTAGGAGACGATATGTGGACCGATCGGGGCTCGGAGACAGCGCGTGTACCGACTGGGGCTTAGGAGGTTGCGCGTGGACCAATTGGGGTTCGGCGACGGCGCGTGGACCGACCGGGGCTCAGGAGACGGCGCGTGGACCGATCGGGGCTTAGGAGAAAACGCGTGGACCGATCGGGGCTCAGTAAGCGGCGCCTGCACCGATCGTAGTTGGGAGACGGCGTAAGGAGGCACCTGGGCTTAGAAGACGACGCGTGGACCGATCGGGGCTCACGAAACGGCGTGTGGACCGACCGAGGCTCAGGAGGCCACGCCTGGACCGATCGTGGCTCGGAGACGGCGCTGACCGATCGTGGCTTAGGACAAGGCGCGTGGAACGATCGGGGTTCAGGACGGCGCCTGGACCGATTGGGGCTCGGAGACGGCGCGTTAACCGATTGGGGCTTAGGAGACGATGCGTGGATCGATCGGGGCTCAGGATCCTCGCGTGGATCGATCGGGGCTCCGGAGGCGCCTCGTGGACCCATGGGGATCAGGAGACAGTGCGTGGACCCATCGGGGCTCGGAGACGGCGCGTGAACCGATCGGCGCTCGGAGACAGCGCGTGGACCGATCGGGGCTCAGGAGACGGCGCGTGAACCGATCGGCGCTCGGAGACAGCGCGTGGACCGATCGGGGCTCAGGAGACGGCGCGTGAACCGATCGGCGCTCGGAGACAGCGCGTGGACCGATCGGGGCTTAGGAGACGACGCGTGGACCGATCGGGGCGTAGGACACGACGCGTGTACCTATCGGGGCTCACGAGACAGCGTGTGGACCGATTGGGGCTCAGGAGACGGCGCGTGGACCGATCGGGGCTCGGAGACGGCGCGTGGAACGATCGGAGCTCAGGAGACGGGGCGTGAAATGATCGGCGCTCTGAGACGGCGCGTGGACCGATCGGTGCTCGGAGACGACGCGTGGACCGATCGGGGCTGAGGAGACGGCGCGTTGACCGATCGGGGCTCAGGAGACGGCGCGTGGACCGATTGGGGCTCGGGAGACTGCGCGTGGGTGGATCGGGGCTTCGGGAACGACGCGTGGACCGATCGAGGTTCAGGAGACGGCGCGTGGACCGATCGGGGCTCGGAGACGGCGCGTGGAACGATCGGGGCTTAGGAGGCCGCGCGTGGACCGATCGGGACTCAGGAGACGGCGTGTGGACCAATCGGGGCTCAGGAGGCGGCGCGTGGACCGATTGGGGCTTAGGAGACGGCGCGTGGGTCGATCGGGGTTCAGGAAGCGGCGCCTGAACCGATCGTGGCTCGGAGACGGCGCGTGGAGGCATCGGGGCTAAAAAGACGACATATGGACCGAGCGGGGCTCAGGAGACGGCGCGAGGAGCGATCGGGGCTCAGGAGAAGACGCGTCAATTGATCGGGGCTCAGGAGACGACGCGTCGACGGATCGGGGCTTAGGAGACGACGCGTGAACCGATCGGGGCTTAGGAGACGACGCGTGGAACGATCGGGGCTCAGGAGACGGCGCGCAGACCGACCGGGGCTCAGGAGACTCGCGTGGATCGATCGGGGCTCATGAGGCGACGCGTGGACCCATCGCGGCTCGGAGACGACGTGTGGATGTATCGGGGCTTAGGAGACGACGCGTGGACTGATCGGGGCTCAGGAGAAGACGCGTGGACCGATCGGGGCTTAGGAGAGGACCCGTCGACCGATCGGGGCTCAGGAGACGGCGCGTGGACGGATCGGTCTCAGGAGACGGCGCGTGAACCGATCGGCACTCGGAGACGGGGCGTGGACCGATCGGGGGTTAGGAGACGGCGCGTGCACC
Source organism: Netelia fuscicornis (assembly GCA_946811545.1). Classification (NCBI taxonomy): domain Eukaryota; kingdom Metazoa; phylum Arthropoda; class Insecta; order Hymenoptera; family Ichneumonidae; genus Netelia; species Netelia fuscicornis. The sequence goes on along the minus strand of OX328011.1, from coordinate 35,778,829 downwards.
GATCGGAGCTCGGAGACGACGCGTGGAGCGGTCGGGGCTCAGGAGAAGACGCGTGGATCGATTGGGGCTCAGGAGACGGCGCGTGGACCGATTGGAGCTTAGGAGACGGCGCGTGGACCGATTGGGGCTCGGATACGGCGCGTGAACCGATCGGGGCTTAGGAGACGATGCGTGGACCGATCGGGGCTCAGGTGACGGCGCGTGGACGATCGGGGCTTCGGAGACGGTACGTGGACCGATCGGGGCTCGGAGACGGTACGAGGACCGACCGGAGCTCAGGAGATTCGCGTGGATCGATCAGGGCTCCGGAGGCGGCGCATGGACCGATTGGGGCTTAGGAGACGACGCGTGGACCGATTGGGGCTCAGGAGGCCGCGCGTGGACCGATCGCGGCTCGACGCCGCGCGTGGACGGATCAGGGCTCAGGAGACGGCGCGTTGACCGATCGCGGCGGGGAGACGGCGCGTGAACCGACCGGGGCTCAGGAGGCCACGCGTGGACTGATCGGGGCGGGGAGACGGTGCGTTAACCGATCGGCGCTCGGAGACGGCGCGTGGACCGATCGGGGCTTAGGAGACGGCGCGTGGACCGATCGGAGATCAGGAGATGACGCGTGGACCGATCGGGGTTGTGGAAGCGGCGCACGGACCGATCGTGGCTCGGAGACGGCGCGTGGAGGCATCAGGGCTTTGAAGACGACGCATGGACCGAGCGGGGCTCAGGAGACGGCGCGAGGAGCGATCGGGGCTCAGGAGAAGACGCGTCAATTGATCGGGGCTCAGGAGACGACGCGTGGACCGATCGGGGCTCAGACGGTTGAGCGTGGACCAATTGGGGTTCGGCGACGGCGCGTGGACCGATCCGGGCTCAATATACGGCGCGTGGACCGATCGGGGCTCGGAGACGGCGCGTGGAGCGATCGGGGCTCAGGAGACGGTGCGTGGACCGATTGGGCCTCGGATACGGCGCGTGAAGCAACCGGGGCTCAGGAGGCCGCGCGTCGACCGATCGCGGCTCGTGCGACGGCGCGTACACCGATCGGCGCTCGGAGACGGCGCTGACCGATCGTGGCTTAGGAGAAGGCGCGTGGAACGATCGGGGTTCAGGAGACGGCGCGTGGACCGATTGGGGCTCGGAGACGGCGCGTTAACCGATTGGGGCTTAGGAGACGATGCGTGGATCGATCGGGGCTCAGGATCCTCGCGTGGATCGATCGGGGCTCCGGATGCGCCTCGTGGACCCATGGGGATCAGGAGACAGTGCGTGGACCCATCGGGGCTCGGAGACGCCGCGTGGACTGATCGGGGCTCAGGAGACGGCGCGCAGACCGATCGGGGCGCAGGAGGCGGCGCGTGGACCGATTGGGGCGCAGGAGGCGGTGCGTGGACCGATTGGGGCTTAGGAGACGGCGCGTGGACCGATCGGGGCTCAGGAGACTCGCGCGGATCGATCGGGGCTCAGGAGGCAACGCGGGGACCCATCGGGGCTCGGAGACGGCGTGTGGACGTATCGGGGCTTAGGAGACGACGCGTGGACTGATCGGAGCTCAGGAGAAGACGCGTGGACCGATCGGGGCTTAGGAGAGGACCCGTCGACCGATCGGGGCTCAGGAGACGACGCGTGGACCGATCGAGGTTTAGCAGAGGACGCGTCGACCGATCGGGGCTCAGGAGACAGTGAGTGGACGGATCGGGACTCAGGAGACGGCGCGTGAACCGATCGGCGCTCGGAGACGGGGCGTGGACCGATTGAGGTTTAGCAGAGGACGCGTCGACCGATCGGGGCTCAGGAGACAGCGCGTGGATCGATCGAGGTGTAGCAGAGGACGCGTCGACCGATCGGGGCTCAGGAGACGGCGCGTGGACGGATCGTGTCTCAGGAGACGGCGCGTGAACCCGTCGGCGCTCGGAGACGGGGCGTGTACAGATTGGGGCTTAGGAGACGGCGCGTGGACCGATCGGGGCTCGGAGACGGCGCGTGGACCGATCGGGGCTTAGGAGACGACGCGTGGACCGATCGGGGCTGAAAAGACGGCGCGTGGACCGATTGGGGCTCAGGAGACGGCGCGTGGACCGATTGGGGCTCGGGAGACTGCGCGTGGATGGATCGGGGCTTCGGGAACGACGGGTGGACCGATCGAGGTTCAGGAGACGGCGCGTGGACCGATCGGGGCTCGGAGACGGCGCGTGGAACGATCGGGGCTTAGGAGGCCGCGCGTCGACCGATCGGGACTCAGGAGACGGCGTGTGGGCCGATCGGGGCTCAGGAGGCGGCGCGTGGACCGATTGGGGCTCAGGAGACGGCGCGTGGACGTATCGGGGCTTAGGAGACGATGCGTGAACCGATCGGGGCTTAGGAGAAGACGCGTGGACCGATCGGGGCTTAGGAGAGGACCCGTCGACCGATCGGGGCTCAGGAGACGACGCGTGGACCGATCGAGGTTTAGCAGAGGACGCGTCGACCGATCGGGGCTCAGGAGACAGTGAGTGGACGGATCGGGACTCAGGAGACGGCGCGTGAACCGATCGGCGCTCGGAGACGGGGCGTGGACCGATTGAGGTTTAGCAGAGGACGCGTCGACCGATCGGGGCTCAGGAGACAGCGCGTGGATCGATCGAGGTGTAGCAGAGGACGCGTCGACCGATCGGGGCTCAGGAGACGGCGCGTGGACGGATCGTGTCTCAGGAGACGGCGCGTGAACCCGTCGGCGCTCGGAGACGGGGCGTGTACAGATTGGGGCTTAGGAGACGGCGCGTGGACCGATCGGGGCTCGGAGACGGCGCGTGGACCGATCGGGGCTTAGGAGACGACGCGTGGACCGATCGGCGCTCGGAGACGGGGCCTGGACCGACCGGGGCTCAGGACACCGCGCGTGGACTCATCGGGGCTCGGAGACGGCGCGTGGAACGATCGGGGCTCGGAGTCGGCGCGTTAACCGATCGGCGCTTAGGAGACGATGCGTGGACCGATCGGGGCTCGGAGACGGCGCGTGGACCGACCGGGGCTCAGGAGGATACGCCTGGACCGATCGGGGCTCGGCGACGGCGCGTGGACCGATCGAGGCTCGGAGACGACGCGTGTACGGATCGGAGATTCGGGGACGACGCGTGGAACGATCGGGGCTCAGGAGACCGCGCGTGGACCGATCGGGGCTCGGAGACGGCGCGTGGAACGATCGGGGCTCGGGTGACGGCGCGTGGACCGATCGGGGCTCAGGAAGCGGCGCCTGGACCGATCGTGGCTCGGAGACGGCGCGAGGAGGCATCTGGGCTTAGAAGACGACGCGTGGATCGATCGGGGCTCGGAGACGGCGCGTGAACCGACCGGGGCTCAGGAGGCCGCGCGTGGACCTATCGAGGCTCGGCGACGGCGCGTGGACCGATCGGGGCTCGGCGGCTGCGCGTGGACGTATCGGGGTTCAGGAGACGGCGCGTGAACCGATCGGGGCTCGGAGACGGCACGTGGACCGATCAGGGCTCAGGAGACGGCGCGTGGACCGATCGGGGCTCGGAGACGGCGCGTTAACCGATCGCGGCTTAGGAGGCCCCGCGTGGACTGATCGAGGCTCGGCGACGGCGCGTGGACCGATCGGGGCTCGGAGACGACGCGTGTACGGATCAGGGCTTGGTGACGGCGCGTTTACCGATAGCAGCTCGGAGACGGCCCGTGGACGGATCGCGGCTTAGGAGACGGCGCGTGGAACGATCGGGGCTCAGGAGACGGCGCGTGGACCGGTCGAGGCTCGGAGACGGCACGTGGACCGATCGCGGCTTAGGAGAAGGCGCGTGGACCGATCGGGGCTTAGGAGACGGCGCGTGGACCGATCGGGGCTCGGAGATGGCGCGTGGAACGATCGGGGCTCAGGAGACGGCGCGTGAACCGATCGGCGCTCGGAGACGGCGCGTGGACCGATCGGGGCTTAGGAGACGGCGCGTGGACCGATTGGGGCTTAGGAGACAGCGCGTGGACCGATCGGGGCTCAGGAAGCGACGCCTAGACCGATCGTGGCTCGGATACGGCGCGTGGAGGCATCGGGGCTAAGAAGACCACGCAGGGACCGAGCGGGGCTCAGGTGACGGCGCGAGGAGCGATCGGGGCTCAGGAGAAGACGCGTCAATTGATCGGGGCTCAGAAATCGGCGCGTGGAGCGATCGGGGCTTAGGAGACGACGCGTGGATCGATCAGGGCTCAGGAAACGACGCGTCGACCGATCGGGGTTCAGGAGGTTGCGCGTGGAACGATCGGGGCTCAGGAGACGGCGCTTGAACTTATCGGCGCTCGGCGACGGCGCGTGGACCGATCGGGGCTCGGAGACGACGCGTGGACCGATGGGGGCTCGGATACGGCGCGTGAAGCAACCGGGGCTCAGGAGGCCGCGCGTGGACCGATCATGGCTCGGCGACGGCGCGTGAACCGATCGGGGTTCGGATACGACGCGTGGACCGATCAGGGCTCGGAAACAGCGCGTGGACCAACCGGGGCTGAGGCGGTTGCGCGTGGACCAATTGGGGTTCGGCGACGGCGCGTGGACCGATCCGGGCTCAGGAGACGGCGCGTGGACCGATCGGGGCTCGGAGACGGCGCGTGGAGCGATCGGGGCTCAGGAGACGGCGCGTGAACCGATCGGCGAACGGAGACGGCGCGTGGACCGATCGGGGCTCAGGAGGATACGCCTGGACCGATCGGGGCTCGGCGACGGCGCGTGGCCCGATCGGGGCTCAGGAGACGGTGCGTGGACCGATTGGGGTTCGGGTACTGCGCGTGAACCAACCGGGGCTCAGGAGGCCGCGCGTGGACCGATCGCGGCTCGTGCGACGGCGCGTGCTACGATCGGCGCTCGGAGACGGCGCTGACCGATCGTGGCTTAGGAGAAGGCGCGTGGAACGATCGGGGCTCGGAGACGGCGCGTGGAACGATCGGGGCTCCGAGTCGGCGTGTTAACCGATCGGGGCTTAGGAGACGATGCGTGGACCGATCGGGGCTCGGAGACGGCGCGTGGACCGACCGGGGCTCAGGAGGATACGCCTGGACCGATCGGGGCTCGGCGACGGCCCGTGGACCGATCGAGGCTCGGAGACGACGCGTGTACGGATCGAGGATTCGGGGACGACGCGTGGAACGATCCGGGCTCAGGAGACGGCGCGTGGACCGATCGGGGCTCGGAGACCGCGCGTGGAACGATCGGGGCTCAGGTGACGGCGCGTGTACGGATCGGCGCTCGGAGACGGCGCGTGGACCGATCGTGGCTTAGGAGAAGGCGCGTGGAACGATCGGGGCTTAGGAGACGATACGTGGACCGATCGGGGCACAGGAGACGGCGCGTGGACCGATCGGGGTTTAGGAGACGACGCGTGGACCGATCGGGGCTCGGAGACGGCGCGTGGACCGATCGGGACTTAGGAGACGACGAGTGGACCGATCGGGGCTTAGGAGACGATACGTGGACCGATCGGGGCTCAGGAGACGGCGCGTGGACCGGTCGGGGCTTAGGAGACTCACGTTGATCGATTGGGGCTCCGGAGACGGCGCGTGGACCGATCGGGGCTTAGGGGACGACGCGTGGACCGATCGGGGCTCGGAGACGGCACGTGGACCGATCGGGGCTTAGGAGACTCACGTTGATCGATTGGGGCTCCGGAGGCGGCCCATGGACCGATCGGGGCTTAGGATACGGCGCGTGGACCGATCGTGGCTCAGGAAGCGATGCCTGGACCGATCGTGGCTCGGAGACGGCGTATGGACCGATCGGAGCTCGGACACGACGCGTGGACCGATCGGGGCTCAGGAGACGGCGCGAGGAGCGATCGGGCTCAGGAGAAGACGCGTCAATTGATCGTGGCTCAGGAGACGACGCGTCGACGGATCGGGGCTTAGGAGACGACGCGTGGACCGATCGGGGCTTAGGAGACGACGCGTGGACGGATCGGGGCTCAGGAGACGGCGCGTGGACCGACCGGGGCTCAGGAGGCGACGCGTGGACCCATCGGGGCTCGGAGACGGCGTGTGGACCGATCGGGGCTTAGGAGACGACGCGTGGACCGATCGGGGTTTAGGAGAGGACGCGTCGACCGATCGGGGCACAGGAGACGGCGCGTGGACCGATCGGGGCTTAGGAGACGACGCGTGGACCGATCGTGGCTCGGAGACGGCGTGAGGAGGCATCTGGGCTTAGAAGACGACGCGTGGATCGATCGGGGCTCGGAGACGGCGCGTGAACCGACCGGGGCTCAGGAGGCCGCGCGTGGACCGATCGAGGCTCGGCGACGGCGCGTGTACCGATCGGGGCTCGGCGACTGCGTGTGGACGTATCGGGGTTCAGGAGACGGCGCGTGGACCGATTGGGGCTCAGGAGACGGCGCGTGCACCGATCGGGGCCCAGAGACGGGTCGTGGACAGATTGGGGCTTAGGAGACGGCGCGTGGACCGACTGGAGCTCAGGAGGTTGCGCGTGGAACGATCGGGGCTCAGGAGACGGCGCTTGAACTTATCGGCGCTCGGAGACGGCGTGTGGACCGATCGGAGCTCGGAGACGACGCGTGGACCGATCGGGGCTCAGGAGACGGCGCGAAGAGCGATCGGGCTCAGGAGAAGACGCGTCAATTGATCGTGGCTCAGGAGACGACGCGTGGATCGATCGGGGCTCAGAAGACGACGCGTCGACCGATCGGGGCTCAGGAGACGGCGCGTGGATCGTTCGCGGCTCGAAGACGCCGCGTGGAACGATCGGGGCTCAGGAGACGGCGCTTGAACTTATCGGCGCTCGGAGACGGCGCGTGGACCGATCGGGGCTTAGGATACGGCGCATGGACCGATCGGGGCTCAGGAAGCGGCGCCTGGACCGATCGTGGCTCGGAGTCGGCGCGTGGAGGCATCGGGGCTAAGAAGACGACGCATGGACCGATCGGGGCTCAGGAAACGGCGTGTGGACCGATCGGGGTTTAGGAGACGACGCGTGGACGGATCGGGGCTCGGAGACGGCGCGTGGACCGATCGGGACTTAGGAGACGACGAGTGGACCGATCGGGGCTTAGGAGACGATACGTGGACCGATCGGGGTTCAGGAGACGGCGCGTGGACCGGTCGGGGCTTAGGAGACTCACGTTGATCGATGGGGCTCCGGAGGCGGCGCGTGGACCGATCGGGGCTTAGGAGACTACGCGTGTACCTATTGGGGCTCAGGAGACAGCGCGTGGACCGATTGGGCATCAGGAGACGGCGCGTCGATGGATCGGGGCTTGGGGAACGACGCGTGGACCGATCGGGGCTCAGGAGACGGCGCGTGGATCGATCGGGGCTTGGAGACGGCGCGTGGAACGATCGGGCTTCAGGAGACGGCGCGTGAAATGATCGGCGCTCGGAGACGGCGCGTGGACCGATCGTGGCTTAGGAGAAGGCGCGTGGAACGATCAGGGCTCAGGAGACGGCGCGTGGAGCGATCGGGGCTCAGGAGACGGCGCGTGAACCAATCGGCGCTCCGAGACGGCGCGTGGACCGATCGGGGATGAGGAGAAGGCGTGTGGACCGGTCGGGGCTTAGGAAACGGCGCGTGGACCGATCGGGGCCCGGAGACGGGGCGTGGAACGATCGGGGCTCAGGTGACGGCGCGTGAACCGATCGGCGCTCGGAGACGGCGCGTGGACCGATCGGGGCTTAGCAGGAGGCGCTTGGACCGATCGGGGCTTAGGACACGGCGCGTGGACCGATCGGAGCTCGGAGACAGCGCGTGGACCGATCGGGGCTCAGGAGACGGCGCGAGGAGCGATCGGGCTCAGGAGAAGACGCGTCAATTGATCGTGGCTCAGGAGACGACGCGTCGACGGATCGGGGCTTAGGAGACGACGCGTGGACCGATCGGGGCGTAGGAGACGACGCGTGGACCGATCGGGGCTCGGAGACGGCACGTGGACCGATCGGGGCTTAGGAGACTCACGTTGATCGATTGGGGCTCCGGAGGCGGCGCGTGGACCGATCGGGGCTTAGGAGACTACGCGTGTACCTATCGGGGCTAAGGAGACTGCGCGCTGACCGATTGGGCATCAGGAGACGGCGCGTCGATGGATCGGGGCTTGGGGAACGACGCGTGGACCGATCGGGGCTCAGGAGACGGCGCGTGGATCGATCGGGGCTCGGATACGGCGCGTGGAACGATCGGGACTCAGGAGACAGCGCGTGAAATGATCGGCGCTCGGAGACGGCGCGTGGAGCGATTGGGGCTTAGGAGGCGGCGCGTGGACCGATCGGGGCTAATGAAGCGGCGCCTGGACCGATCGTGGCTCGGAAACGGCGCGTGGAGGCATCTGGGCTTACAAGACGACGCGTGGATCGACCGGGGCTCGGAGACGGCGCGTGAACCAGTCGGGGCTTAGGAGACGACGCGAGGACCGATCGAGGCTCGGAGACGACGCGCGGACCTATCGGGGCTCGGAAACGGCGCGTGGACCGATCGGGGCTCGGAGACGACGCGTGTACGGATCGGGGCTTGGTGACGGAGTGTGGACCGATCGGGGCTCACGAAGCGGCGCCTGAACCGATCCTGGCTCGGAGACGGCGAGAGGAGGCATCTGGTCTTAGAAGACGACGCGTGGATCGATCGGGGCTCGGAGACGGCGCGTGAACCGACCGGGGCTCAGGAGGCCGCGCGTGGACCGATCCAGGCTCGGCGACGGCGCGTGGACCGATCGGGGCTCGGCGACTGCGTGTGGACGTATCGGGGTTCAGTAGACGGCGCGTGGACCGATCGGGGCTCAGGAGACGGCGCGTGCACCGATCGGGGCCCAGAGACGGGTCGTGGACAGATTGGGGCTTAGGAGACGGCGCGTGGACCGACTGGGGCTCAGGAGGTTGCGCGTGGACGAATTGGGGTTCGGCGACGGCGCGTGGACCGCCGGGGCTCAGGAGACCGCGCGTGGACCCATCGGGGCGCGGAGACGGCGCGTGAACCGACCGGGGCTCAGGAGACGGCACGTGGTCCGATCGGGCTCGGAGCCGGCGCGTGAACCGATCGGGGCTCAGGAGGCCGCGCGTGGACCGATCGAGGCTCGGACACGCCGCGTGGAACGATCGGGGCTCAGGAGACGGCGCTTGAACTTATCGGCGCTCGGAGACGGCGTGTGGACCGATCAGAGCTCGGAGACGACGCGTGGACCGATCGGGGCTCAGGAGACGGCGCGAGGAGCGATCGGGCTCAGGAGAAGACGCGTCAATTGATCGTGGCTCAGGAGACGACGCGTGGATCGATCGAGGCTCAGAAGACGACGCGTCGACCGATCGGGGCTCAGGAGACGGCGCGTGGATCGATCGAGGCTCGAAGACGCCGCGTGGAACGATCGGGGCTCAGGAGACGGCGCGTGAACCGATCGGCGCTCGGAGACGGCGCGTGGAACGATCGGGGCTCAGGAGACGGCGCGTGAAATGATCGGCGCTCGGAGACGGCGCGTGGACCGATCCGGGCTCAGGAGACGGCGCGTGGACCGATCCGGGCTCAGGAGACGGCGCGTGGACCGATCCGGGCTCAGGAGACGGCGCGTGGACCGATCGGGGCTCGGAGACGGCGCGTGAACTGACCGCGGCTCAGGAGGCCGCGCGTGGACCGATCGAGGCTCAGCAGGCCACGCCTGGACCGATCGGGGCTCCGCGACGGCGCGTGGTCCGATCGAGGCTCGGAGACGACGCGTGTACGGATCGGGGATTCGGCGATGACGCGTGGACCGATCCGGGCTCAGGAGACGGCGCGTGGAACGATCGGGGCTCAGGAGACGGCGCGTGAACCGATCAGCGCTCGGAGACGTCGCGTGGACCGATAGGGGCTTAGGAGACGGCGCGTGGACCTATCGGGTCTCGGAGACAGGGCGTGGAATGATCGGGGCTCAGGAGACGGCGCGTGAAATGATCGGCGCTCTGAGACGGCGCGTAGACCGATTGGGGCTTACGAGACAGCGCGTGGACCGATCGGGGCTCAAGAAGCCGCACCTGGACCGATCGTGGCTCGGAGACGGCGCGTGGAGGCATCGGGGCTAAGAAGACGACGCATGGATCGAGCGGGGCTCAGGAGACGGCGCGAGGAGCGATCGGGGCTCGGAGACGGCGCGTGGACCGTTCGGGGCTTAGGAGACGACGCGTGGACCGATCGGGGCGTAGGAGACGATACGTGGACTGATCGGGGCTCAGGAGACGGCGCGTGGACCGACTGGGGCTCAGGAGGATGCCCGTGGACGAATAGGGGTTCGGCGACGGCGGGGGGACCGACCGGGGCTCAGGAGACCGCGCGTGGACCCATCAGTGCTCGGAGACGGGGCGTGAACCGACCGGGGCTCGGAGACGACGCGTGTACGGATCGGGGCTTGGTGACGGAGCGTGGACCGATCGGGGCTCACGAAGAGGCGCCTGAACCGATCGTGGCTCGGAGACGGCGCGAGGAGGCATCTGGGCTTAGAAGACGACGCGTGGACCGATCGAGGCTCAGGAGGTCACGCGTGGACCGATCGAGGCTCGGCGACGGCGCGTGGACCGGTCGGGGCTCGGAGACGACGCGTGTACGGATCAGGGCTTGGTGACGGCGCGTTTACCGATAGCAGCTCGGAGACGGCCCGTGGACGGATCGCGGCTTAGGAGACGGCGCGTGGACCGATCGGGGCTTAGGAGACGGCGCTTGGACCGATCGGGGCTCGGAGACGGCGCTTGAACTTATCGGCGCTCGGAGACGGCGCGTGGACCGATCGGGGCTTAGGATACGGCGCGTGGACCGATCGGGGCTCAGGAAGCGGCGCCTGGACCGATCGTGGCTCGGAGACGGCGCGTGGAGGCATCGGGGCTAAGAAGACGACGCATGGACCGATCGGGGCTCAGGAAACGGCGTGTGGACTGATCGGAGCTCGGAGACGACGCGTGGATCGATCGGGGCTCAGGAGACGGCGCGAGGAGTGATCGGGCTCAGGAGAAGACGCGTCAATTGATCGTGGCTCAGGAGACGACGCGTCGACGGATCGAGGCTTAGGAGACGACGCGTGGACCGATCGGGGCTTAGGAGACGACGCGTGGACCGATCGGGGCTCAGGAGACGGCGCGTGGACCTACCGGGGCTCAGGAGGCGACGCGTAGACCCATCGGGGCTCGGAGACGGCGTGTGGACCGATCGGGGCTTTGGAGACGACGCGTGGACCGATCGGGGCTCAGGAGACGGCGCGTGGACCGATCGGTGCTCGGAGACGGCGCGTTGGACGATCGGGGCTCAGGAGACGGCGCGTGGACGGATCGGGGCTCAGGAGACAGCGCGTGGGCCGATCGGGGCTCAGGAGACGGCGGGCGGACCGACCGGGGCTCAGGAGACTCGTGTGGATCGATCGGGGCTCCGGAGGCGCCGCGTGGATCGATGGGGATCAGGAGACGGTGCGTGGACCGATCGGGGCTCGGAGACGGCGCGTGGACCGTTCGGGGCTTAGGACACCGCGCGTGGACCCATCGGGGCTCGGAGACGGCGCGTGAACCGACTGGGGCTCAGGAGGTTGCGCGTGGACGAATTGGGGTTCGGCGACGGCGCGTGGACCGACCGGGGCTCACGAGGCCGCGCGTGGACCGATCGAGGCTCGGCGACCGCGCGTGGACCGATCGGGGCTCAGGAGACGGCGCGCGCATCGACCGGGGCTCAGGAGCCTCGCGTGGGCCGATCATGGCTCGGCGACGGCGCGTGGACGGATCGGGGCTCGGAGACGACGCGTGGACCGATGGGGGCTCGGATACGGCGCGTGAACCAACCGGGGCTCAGGAGGTCGCGCGTGGACCGATCGCGGCTCGGTGACGGCGCGTGGACCGATCGGGGTTCAGGAGGCCGCGCGTGGACCGATCGCGGCTCGGCGACGGCGCGTGGACCGATCGGGGCTCAGGAGGCCGCGCGTGGACCGATCATGGCTCGGCGACGGCGCGTGAACCGATCGGCGCTCCGAGACGACGCGTGGACCGATCGGGGCTCGGAGACAGCGCGTGGACCGACTGGGGCTCAGGCGGTTGCGCGTGGACCGATCGGGGCTTGGAGACGGCGCGTTAACCGACCGGGGCTCAGGAGACGACGCGTCGACCGGTCGGGGCTTAGGAGACGAAGCCTGGACCGATCGAGGCTTAGGAGGCGGCGCGTGGAACGATCGGGGCTCAGAATACGGCGCGTGAACCGATCGGCGCTCGGAGGCGGCGCGTCGACCGATCGGGGTTCGGAGACGGCACGAGGACCGTCTGGGGCTTAGGAGACGATGCGTGGACCGATCGGGGCTCGGAGACGGCGCGTGGACCAATCGGGGCTGAGAAGAAGGCGCGTTGACCGATCGCGGCTTAGGAGACGGCGCGTGGACCGATCGGGGCTCGGAGACGGCGCGTGGACCGATCCGGGCTCAGGAGACGGCGCGTGGAGCGGTCGGGGCTCAGGGGAAGACCCGTGGATCGATCGGGGCTCAGGAGACGACGCGTCGACCGATCGGGGCTCGGAGACGGCGCGTGGACCCATCGGGGCTCGGAGACGACGCGTGTACGGATCGGGGCTTGGTGACGGCGCGTTTACCGATCGCGGCTCGGAGACGGCCCATGGACAGATCGGGGCTGAGGAGACGGCGCGTGGGCCGAACGGGGCTCAGGAGACGGCGCGTGGACTGGTCGGGGCTTAGGAGACGACGCCTGGACAGATCGGGGCTTAGGAGGCGGCGTGTGGAACGATCGGTGCTCAGGAGACGGCGCGTGCACCAATCGGCGCTCGGAGACGGCGCGTGGAGCGACCGGGGCTCAGGAGACTCGTGTGGATCGGTCGGGGCTCCGGAGGCGCCGCGTGGACCGATCGGGGCTCGGAGACGACGCGTGGAACGATCGGGGCTCAGGAGACGGCGCGTGGACCGATTGGAGCTCGGATACGGCGCGTGAACCGACCGGGGCTCAGGAGGCCGCGCGTGGACCGATCCGGGCTCGGAGACGGCGCGTGGAATGATCGGGGCTCAGGAGACGGCGCGTGGACCGATCGGGGCGGGGAGACAGCGCGTTAACCGATCGGGGCTTAGGAGACGGCGTGTGGTACGATCGGGGCTCAGGAGACGACGCGTGGATCGATCGGGGCTCAGGAGACGACGCGTCGAACAATCGGGGCTCAGGAGACGGCGCGCGAACCGCCTGGGGCTCCGGAGACTCGCGAGGATCGATCGGGGCTCCAGAGGCGCCGCGTGGACCGATTGGGACCAGGAGACGGTGCGTGAACCGTTCGGGGCTCGGAGACGGCGCGTGGACCGATCGGGGCTCGGAGACGACGCGTAGACCGATCGGTGCTCGGAGACAGCGCGTGGACCGACTGGGGCTCGGAGACGGCGCGTGGACCGATCGTGGTTTAGGAGAAGGCGCGTGGAATGATCGGGGTTCAGGAGACGGCGCGAGGAGCGATCGGGGCTCAGGAGAAGACGCGTCAATTGATCGGGGCTTAGGACACGACGCGGCGACGGATCGGGGCTTGGAGACGGCGCGTGGACCGATTGGGGCTTAGGAGACGACGCATGGACCGATCGGGGCTCAGGAGACGGCGCGTGGACCGATCGGGACTCAGGAGACGGCGCGTGGATCGATTGGGGCGTGGATACGGCGCGTGACGCGACCGGGGTTCAGGAGGCCGCGCGTGGAGCGATCATGGCTCGGCGACGGCGCGTGGACCGATCGGGGCTCGGAGACGACGCGGGGACCGATCGGGGCTCGGAGACAGCGCGTGGACGGATCGGGGCTCGGAGACGACGCGTGGACCGATGGGGGCTCGGATACGGCGCGTGAACCAACCGGGGCTCAGGAGGTCGCGCGTGGACCGATCGCGGCTCGGTGACGGCGCGTGGACCAATCGGGGCTCAGGAGGCCGCGCGTGGACCGATCGCGGCTCGGCGACGGCGCGTAGACCGATCGGGGCTCAGGAGGCCGCGCATGGACCGATCATGGCTCGGCGACGGCGCGTGGACCGATCGGTGCTCGGAGACGACGCGTGGACCGATCGGGGCTCGGAGACAGCGCGTGGACCGACAGGGGCTCAGGCGGTTGCGCGTGGACCGATCGGGGATCGGAGACGGCGCGTGAACCGACCGGGGCTCAGGAGACGACGCGTCGACCGGTCGGTGCTTAGGAGACGAAGCCTGGACCAATCGGTGTTTAGGAGGCGGCGCGTGGAACGATCGGGGCTCAGAAGACGGCGCGTGACCCGATCGGCGCTCGGAGACGGCGCGTGGACCGATCGAGGCTTAGGAGACGACGCGTGGATCGAGCGGGGCTCGGAGATGGCGAGTGGATGGACCGTGGCTTAGAATGCGGCACGCGGACCGATCGGGGCTCGGAGAAGGCGTGTGGACCGATCGGGGATCAGGAAACGGCACGTGGAGCGATCGGGGTTGAGGAGGCGGCGCGTGGATCGATCGGGGCTCAGGAGGCGACGCGTCGACGGATCGGGGCTTAGGAGACGGCGCGATGACCGATCGGGGCTCAGGAGCCTCGCGTGGGCCGATCATGGCTCGGCGACGGCGCGTGGACGGATCGGGGCTCGGAGACGACGCGTGAACCGACCGGGGCTCAGGAGGCCGCGCGTGGACCGATCGGGGCTCGGCGACGGCGCGTGAACCAACCGGGGCTCAGGAGGTCGCGCGTGGACCGGTCGCGGCTCGGTGACGGCGCGTGGACCGATCGGGGTTCAGGAGACGACGCATGGATCGATCGCGGCTCAGGAAACGACGCGTCGACCGATCGGGGCTCACGAGACGGCGCGCAGATCGACCGGCGCTCAGGAGCCTCGCGTGGACGGATCGGGGCTCGGAGACGACGCGTGAACCGACCGGGGCTCAGGAGGCCGCGCGTGGACCGATCGGGGCTCGGCGACGGCGCGTGAACCAACCGGGGCTCAGGAGGTCGCGCGTGGACCGGTCGCGGCTCGGTGACGGCGCGTGGACCGATCGGGGTTCAGGAGGCCGCGCGTGGACCGATCGCGGCTCGGCGACGGCGCGTGGACCGATCGGGGCTCAGGAGGCCGCGCGTGGACCGATCATGGCTCGGCGACTGTGCGTGGACCAATCGGTGCTCCGAGACGACGCGTGGACCGATCGGGGCTCGGAGACAGCGCGTGGACCGACTGGGGCTCAGGCGGTTGCGCGTGGACCGATCGGGGCTTGGAGACGGCGCGTTAACCGACCGGGGCTCAGGAGACGACGCATCGACCGGTCGGGGCTTAGGAGACGAAGCCTGGACCGATCGAGGCTTAGGAGGCGGCGCGTGGAACGATCGGGGCTCAGAATACGGCGCGTGAACCGATCGGCGCTCGGAGGCGGCGCGTCGACCGATCGGGGTTCGGAGACGGCACGAGGACCGTCTGGGGCTTAGGAGACGATGCGTGGACCGATCGGGGCTCAGGAGACTGCGCGTGGATGGATCGGGGCTTAGGGAACGACGCGTGGACCGATCGGGGCTCAGGAGACGGCGCGTCGACCGATCGGGGCTCGGAAACGACGCGTTAACCGAGCGGGGCTTAGGAGACGATACGTGGACCGATCGGGGCTCGGAGACAGCGCGTGTACCGACTGGGGCTTAGGAGGTTACGTGTGGACCAATTGGGGTTCGGCGACGGCGCGTGGACCGACCGGGGCTCAGGAGACGGCGCGTGGACCGATCGGGGCTCAGGAGACGGCGCGTGGACCGGTCGGGGCTTAGGAGTTGACGCCTGGACCGATCGGGGCTTAGGAGGCGGCGTGTGGAACGATCGGGGCTCAGGAAACGGCGCGTGCACCGATCGGGGCTTAGGAGAAAACGCGTTTACCGATCGGGGCTCAGGAAGCGGCGCCTGCACCGGACGTGGTTGGGAGACGGCGCAAGGAGGCATCTGGGCTTAGAAAACGACGCGTGGACCGATCGGGGCTCAGGAAACGGCGCGTGGACCGGCCGCGGCTCAGGAGGCCACGCCTGGACCGATCGGGGCTCGGAGACGACGCATCGACCGATCGGGGCTCAGATGACAGTGCGCGGACCGACCGGGGCTCAGGAGATTCGCGTGGATCGATCAGGGCTCCGGAGGCGGCGCATGGACCGATTGGGGAGCATGAGATGGTGCGTGGACCGATCGGGGCTCGGAGACGGCGCACGGACCGATCGGGGCTTAGGAGACGACGCGTGGACCGATCGGGGCTTACGAGAGGACGCTTGGACCGATCGGGGCTCAGGAAGCGGCGCCTGGACCGATCGTGGCTCGGCGACTGCGCGTGGACGCATCGGGGCTCAGGAGACGGCGCGTGGACCGATCGGGGCTCGGAGACGGGACGTTAACCGATCGGGGCTTAGGAGACGATGCGTGGACCGATCGCGGCTCGGAGACGGCGTGTGAACCGACCGGGACTCAGGAGGCTGCGCGTGGACCGATCATGGCTCGGCAAGGGCGCGTGGACCGATCGGTGTTCAGAGACGACGCGTGGACCGATCGGGGCTCAGGCGGTTGCGCGTGGACCATTTGGGGTTCGGCGACGGCATGTGGACCGATCGGCGCTCGGAGACAGCGCGTTAACCGATCGGGGTTTAGGAAACGATGCATGGACCGATCGGGGCTTGGAGACGGCGCGTGGACCGATCGGGGCTCAGGAGACGACGCGTGGACCGATCCGGGCTCGGAGATGGCGCGTGGAATGATCGGGGCTCAGGAGACGGCGCGTGAACCGATCGGCGCTCGGAGACAGCGCGTGGACCGATCGGGGCTTAGGAGACGGCGCGTGGACCGATCGGAGATCAGGAGACGATGCGTGGTCCGATAGGGCTCTGGAAGCGGCGCACGGACCGATCGTGGATCGGCGACGGCGCGTGGACCGATCGGGGCTCAGGAGACCGCGCGTGGACCGATCATAGCTCGGCAACGGCGCGTGGACCGATCGGCGCTCGGAGACAGCGCGTGGACCGACTGGTGCTCAGGCGGCTGCGCGTGGACCAATTCGGGTTCGGCGACGGCGCGTGGACCGCTCGGCGCTCGGAGGAGGCGCGTGGACCGATCGGGGCTTAGGAGACAACGCGTGGACCGATCGGCGCTCGGAGACGGCGCGTCGACCGATCGGAGATCAGCAGAGGACGCCTGGACTGATAGGGCTCTGGAAGCGGCGAACGGACCGATCGTGGCTCGGAGACGGCGCGTGGAGGCATCGGGGCTTTGAAGACGACGCGTGGACAGAACGGTGCTCAGAAAACGGCGCGTGGAGCGATCGGGGCTCAGGAAATGACGCGTCGATGGATCGGGGCTTAGGAGACGATGCGTGGACCGATCGGGGCTCGGCGACTGCGCGTGGACGTATCGGGGCTCAGGAGACGGCGCGTGGAACGATCGGAACACAGGAGACGGCCCGTGAAGCGATCGGCGCTCGGAGACGGCGCGTGGATCAATCGGGGCTTAGGAGACGGCGCGTGGACCGATCGGGGCTCAGGAGGCGGCGCCTGGACCGGTCGTGGCTTAGGAGACGACGCCTGGACCGATCGGGGCTTAGGAGGCGGCGTGTGGAACGATCGGGGCTCAGGAGACGGCGCGTGCACCGATCGGCGCTCGGAGACGGCGCGTGGAGCGATCGGGGCTGAGGAGACGACGCGTGGATCGATCGGGGCACAGGAGACGACGCGTCGACCGATCGGGGCTGACGAGACGACGCGTGGTCCGATCGGGGCTTAGGAGAAAACGCGTGGACCGATCGGGGCTCAGGAAGCGGCGCCTGCACCGATCGTGGTTGGGAGACGGCGCAAGGAGGCATCTGGGCTTAGAAGACGACGTGTGGACCGATCGGGGCTCAGGAAACTGCGCGTGGACCGACCGCGGCTCAGGAGGCCACGCCTGGGCCGATCGCGGCTCGGTGACGGCGCGTCGACCGATCTAGTCTCGGAGACGACGCGTCGACCGATCGGGGCTCAGATGACGGCGCGCAGACCGACCGCGGCTCAGGAGACTCGCGTGGATCGATCGGGGCTCCGGAGACGCCACGTGGAGCGATGGGGATCAGGAGACGGTGCGCGGACCGATCGGGGCTCGGAGACGGCGCGTGGACCGATCGGGGCTTAGGAGACGACGCGTGGATCGATCGGGGCGTAGGACGCGACGCGTGTACCTATCGGGGCTGACGAGACAGCGTGTGGACCGATTGGGGCTCAGGAGACGGCGCCTGGACCGATCGGGGCTCGGAGACGGCGCGTGGAACGATCGGAGCTCAGTAGACGGCGCGGGTACCTATCGGGGTTCACGAGACTGCGTGTGGGCCGATTGGGGCTCAGGAGACGACGCGTTTACGGATCGGGGATCAGGAGACGACGCGTGGAACGATCCGGGCTCAGGAGACGGAGCGTGGACCGATCGGGGCTTGGAGACGGCGTGTGGAACGATCGAGACTCGGGTGACAGCGCGTGAACCGATCGGCGCTCGGGGACGGCGCGTGGACCGATCGGGGCTCGGAGACGGCGCGTGGACCGACCGGGGCTCAGGAGGCCGCGCGTGGACCGATCGGGGCTCGGCGACGGCGCGTGGACCGATCGAGGCTCGGAGACGACGCGTGTACGGATCGGGGCTTTGAAGACGACGCGTGGACCGATCGTGGCTCAGGAAACGGCGTGTGGAGCGATCGGGGCTCAGGAGACGACGCGTGGACCGATTAGGGCTCAGGAGACGGCGCGCGGACCGACCGGGGCTCAGGAGACTCGCGTGGATCGATCGGGGCTCCGGAGGCGCCGCGTGGACCGATGGGGATGAGGAGACGGTGCGTGGACCGATCGGGGCTCGGAGACGGCGCGTGGACCGATCGGGGCTTAGGAGACGACGCGTGGACCGATCGGGGCTTAGGAGACGACGCGTGGACCGATCGGGGCTCAGGAGCCTAGCGTGGATCAATCGGGGCTCCGGAGGCGGCGCGTGGACCGATTGGAGAGCAGGAGATGGTGCGTGGACCGATCGGGGCCCGGAGACGGCGCGTGGACCGATCGGGGCTTAGGAGACGACGCGTGGACGGATTGGGGCTCAGGAGACGGCGCGTCGACCGACCGGAGCTCAGGAGATTCGCATGGATCGATCGGGGCTCCGTAGGCGACGAGTGGATCGATTGGGGCTTAGGAGACGACGCGTGGACCGATCGGGACTCAGGAGACGGAGCGTGGCCCGATTGGGGCTCGGATACGGCGCGTGAACCGACCAGGGCTCAGGAGGCCGCGCGAGAACCGATCGCGGCTCGGCGACGGCGCGTGGACCGATCGGGGCTCAGGAGGCCGCGCGTGGACCGATCATGGCTCGGCGACGGCGCGTAGACCGATCGGGGCTCGGAGACGACGCGTGGACCGATCAGGGCTCGGAGACAGCGCGTGGACCGATTGGGGCTCGGATGCGGCGCGTGAACCAATCGGGGCTCAGGAGGCCGCGCGTGGACCGATTGCGGTTCGGCGACGGCGCGTGGACCGATCGGGTCTCAGGAGGCCGCGCGTGGACAGATCATGACTCGGCGACGGCGCGTGGACCAATCGGGGCTCGGAGACGACGCGTGGACCGATCGGGGCTCGGAGACAGCGCGTGGACCGACTGGGGCTCAGGCGGTTTCGCGTGGACCAATTGGGGTTCGGCGACGGCCCGTGGACCGATCGTGGCTTAGGAGACGGCGCGTGCACCGATCGGGGCCCGGAGACGGGTCGTGGACAGATTGGGGATTAGGAGACGGCGCGTGGACCGATCGGGGCTGGGAGACGGCACGTGGACCGACTGGGGCTCAGGCGGTTTCGCGTCGACCAATTGGGGTTCGGCGACGGCGCGTGGACCGATCGGGGCTCAGGAGACGGCGCGTGGACCGATCGGGGCTCAGGAGACGACGCGTGGACCGATCGGGGCTCAGGAAGCGGCGCCTGCACCGATCGTGGTGGGGAGACGGCGCAAGGAGGCATCTGGGCTTAAAAGACGACGCGTGGACCGATCGGGGCTCAGGAAACGGCGTGTGGACCGACCGCGGCTCAGGAGGCCACGCCTGGACCGATCGGGGCTCGGCGACGGGGCGTGGACCGATCGAGTCTCGGAGACGACGCGTCGACCGATCGGGGCTCAGATGACGGTGCGCGGACCGACCGGGGCTCAGGAGACTCGCGTGGATCGATCGGGGCTCCGGAGACGACTCGTGGAGCGATGGGGATCAGGAGACGGTGCGCGGACCGATCGGGGCTCGGAGACGGCGCGTGGACCGATCGGGGCTTAGGAGACGACGCGTGGACCGATTGGGGCTCAGGAGACGGCGCCTGGATCGATCGGGGGTCACGAGACTGCGTGTGGGCCGATTGGGGCTCAGGAGACGACGCGTTTACGGATCGGGGATCAGGAGACGACGCGTGGAACGATCCGGGCTCAGGAGACGGAGCGTGGACCGATCGGGGCTTGGAGACGGCGTGTGGAACGATCGGGGCTTGGGTGACGGCGCGTGAACCGATCGGTGCTCGGAGACGGCGCGTGGACGGACCGCGGCTTAGAATGCGGTACGCGGACCGATCGGGGATCGGACACGGCGTGTGGACCGATCGAGGCTCGGAGACGACGCGTTTACGGATCGGAGATCAGGAGACGACGCGTGGAACGATCCGGGCTCAGGATACGGACCGTGGACCGATCGGGGCTTGGAGACGGCGTGTGGAACGATCGAGACTCGGGTGACAGCGCGTGAACCGATCGGCGCTCGGAGACGGCGCGTGGACCGATCGAGGCTCAGGAGACAACGCGTGGACGGATCGGGGCTTGATGACGGCGGGTTTACCGATCGCGGCTCGCAGACGGCCCGTGGACAGATCGGGGCTTGGGAGACGACGCCTGGACCGATCGGGGCTTAGGAGGCGGCGTGTGGAACGATCGGGGCTCAGAAGACGGAGCGTGCACCGATCGGCGCTCGGAGACGGCGCGTGGATCGATCGGGGCTCCGGAGGCGCCGCGTGGACCGATGGGGATCAGGAGACGCTGCGCAGACCGATCGGGGCTTAGGAGACGAAGCGTGGACCGATCGGGGCTCAGGAGAGGGCGCGTAGACTGATCGGGGCTTCGGAGACAGTACGTGGACCGATCGAGGCTCGAAGACGGCGCGTGGACCGACCGGTGCTCAGGAGGCCGCGCGTGGACCGATCGGGACTCGGCGACGACGCGTGGGCTGATCGAGGCTCGGAGACGACGCGTGTATGGATCGGGTATTAGGGGACGACGCTTGGAACGATTGGGGCTCAGGAGACGGCGCGTGAACTGATCGGGGCTCAGGAAAGGGCGTTTGGAGCGGTCGGGGCTCAGGAGACGACGCGTGGATCGATCGGGGCTCGGTGACGACGCGTGTATGGATCGGGGCTTGGAGACGGCGCGTGGACCGATCGGAGCTCGGAGACGGCCCGTGGAACGATCGGGGCTCAGGAGACAGCGCGTGAAATGATCGGCGCTCGAAGATGTCACGTGGACCGATCGGGGCTTAGGAGACGGCGCTTGGACCGATCGGGGCTTAGGAGACGACGCGTGGACCGATCGGGGCTTAGGAGGCGACGCGTGGACCGTTCGGGGCTCGGAGACGACGGGTGGAACGATCGGGGCTCGGAGACGACGGGTGGAACGATTGGGGCTCAGGAGACGGCGCGTGAACCGTTCGGCGCTCGGAGACGGCGCGTGGACCGACCGTGGCTTAGGAGAAGGCGCGTCGAACGATCGGGGCTCAGGAGCCGGCGCGTGGATCGATCGGTGCTCGAAGACGACGCGTGGACCGATCGCGGCTCAGGAGACGGCGCGTGGAGCGATCGGGGCTCAGGAGAAGACGCGTGGATCGATCGGGGCTCAGGAGACGACGCGTCGACGGATCGGGGCTTAGGAGACGACGCGTGAACGGATTGGGGCTTAGGAGACGACGCGTCGACCGATCGGGGCTCTGCGACTGCGCGTGGGCGGATCGGGGCTCAGGAAACGGCGCGTGGACCGATCGGAGATCAGGAGACGACGCGTGGACTGATAGGGCTCTGGAAGCGGCGCACAGCCCGATCGTGGCTCGGAGACGGCGCGGGGAGGCATCGGAGCTTTGAAGACGACGCGTGGACCGAACGATACTCAGAAAACGGTGCGTAGAGCGATCGAGGCTCAGGAGACGACGCGTCGATCGATCGGGGCTCAGGAGACGACGCGTCGACCGTTCGGGGCTCAGGAGACGGCGCGCGGACCGGCCGGGGCTCAGGAGCCTAGTGTGGATCGATCGGGGCTCCGGAGGCGCCGCGTGAACCAATCGCCGCTCGGAGACGGCGCGTGGACCGATCGGGGCTTAGGAGACGGCGAGTGCACCGATCGGGGCTCAGGAGGCCGCGCGTGGACTGAACGCGGCTCGGCGACGGCGCGTGGACCGATCGGGGCTCAGGAGGCCGCGCGTGGACCGAGCGCGGCTCGGCGACGGCGCGTGGACCGATCAGGGCTCAGGACGCCGCGCGTGGACCGATCATGGCTCGGCGACGGCGCGTTAACCGAGCGGGGATTAGGAGACTATGCGTGGACCGATCGGGACTCGGAGACAGCGCGTGTACCGACTGGGGCTCAGGAGGTTGCGCGTGGATCAATTGGGGTTCGGCGACGGCGCGTGGACCGACCGGGGCTCAGGAGACCGCGCGTGAACCAATCGGGGCTCGGCGACTGCGCGTGGAACGATCGGGGTTCGGAGTCGGCGCGTTAACCGATCGGGGCATAGGAAACGATGCGTGGACCGATCGGGGCTCGGAGGCGGCGCGTGAACCGATCGGGGCTCGGAGACGGCGCGTGGACCGATCAGGGCTTAGGAGACGGCGCGTGGGCCGATCGGAGATCAGGAGACGACGCGTGGACTGATCGGGGCTCTGGCAGCGGCGCACGGACCGATGGTGGCTCGGAGACGGCGGGTGGAGGCATCGGGGCTTTGAAGACGACGCGTGGACCGAACGGTGCTCAGAAAACGGCGCGTGGACCGATCGGTGCACGGAGACGATGCGTGGACAGATCGGGGCTCAGGAAACGGCGCGTGGAGCGATCGGGGCTCAGGTGACGACGCGAGTATCGATCGGGGCTGCGGAGGCGCCACGTGGACGGATGGGGCTCAGGAGACGATGCGTGGACCGATCGGGGCTCAGGAGACGGCGCGTAAACCGATCGGGGTTTAGGAGACCGCGCTTCGACCGATCGGGGCTCGGCGACTACGCGTGGACGTATCGGGGCTCAGGAGACGGCGCGTGGACCGATCGGGGCTCGCAGACGGCGCGTTAACCAATCGCGGCTCGGCGACTACGCGTGGACGTATCGGGGCTCAGGAGACGGCGCGTGGACCGATCGGGGCTCGGAGACGACTCCTGGACCGATCGGGGCTGAGGAGACGGCGCGTGGAGCGATCGGGGCTCGGAAGACCGCGCGTGGACCGATCGGGGCTCGGCGACTGAGCGTGGACCGATCGGGGCTCGGCGACGGCGCGTGGACCGATCTGGGCACGGAGACGACGCGTGGACCGATCGGGGCTCGGAGACGACGCGTGTACGGATCGGGGCTTGGTGACGGCGCGTTTACCGATCGCGGCTCGGAGACGGCCGGTGGACGGATCGGGGCTTAGGAGACGACGAGTGGACCGACCGGGGCTCAGGAGGCCGCGCGAGGACCGATCGAGGCTGGGCGACGGCGCGTGGACCGATCGGGGCTCAGGAGACCGTGCGTGGATCGATCTGGACTCGGCGACTACGCGTGGACGTATCGGGGCTCAGGAGACGGCGCGTGGACCGATCGGGGCTCGGAGACGACGCGTGTACGGATCGGGGCTTGGTGACGGCGCGTTTACCGATCGCGGCTCGGAGACGGCCCGTGGACGGATCGGGGCTTAGGAGACGACGCGTGGACCGATCGAGGCTGGGAGACAGCGCGTGGGCCGACTGGAGCTCAGGCGGTTGCGCGTGGACCAATTGGGGTTCGGCGTCGGCGCGTGTACGGATCGGGGCTCAGGAAACGGCGCGTGGATGCGATCGGGGCTCAGGAGACGACGCGTCGACCGACCGGAGGTCAGGAGGCGACGCGTGGACCGATCGGGGCTGAGGAGACGGCGCGTGGACTGATCGGGGCTCAGGAGACGGCGCGTGGACCGATCGGGGCTTAGGAGACGACGCGTGGACCTATCGGGGCTCGGAGACGACGCGTGTACGGATCGGGGCTCAGGAAACGGCGCGTGGATGCGATCGGGGCTCAGGAGACGACGCGTCGACCGAGCGGAGGTCAGGAGGCGACGCGTGGACCGATCGGCGCTTAGGAGACGACGCGTGGACCGATCGGGGCTTAGGAGACGACGCGTAGACCGAGCGGGGCTCACGAGACAGCGCGTGGACAGATTGGGAGTCAGACGGCGGCGCGGGAACCAATCGGGGTTCGGCGACGGCGGGTGGACCGATCGGGGCTCGGAGACGATGCGTGTACGATCGGGGCTGAGGAGACGGCGCGTGGACCGATCGGTGCTCGGACACTGGATGTGGACTTATCGGGGCTTAGGAGACGACGCGTAGACCGATGGGGGCTTAGGAGACGGCGCGTGGACCGATCGGGGCTTCGGAGATGGTACGTGGACATATCGGGGCTCGGAGACGGCGCGTGGAGCGATCGGGGCTCAGGAGACGACGCGTGGACCGATCGGCGCGTAGGAGACGACGCGTATACCTATCGGGGCTCAGGAGATAGCGCGTGGACCGATTGGGGCTCAGGAGACGGCACGTGGACCGCTCGGGGCTCAGGAGACGGCGCGCGGACCGGCCGGGGCTCAGGAGCCTAGTGTGGATCGATCGGGGCTCCGGAGGCGCCGCGGGAACCAATCGCCGCTCGGAGACGGCGCGTGGACCGATCGGGGCTTAGGAGACGGCGAGTGCACCGATCGGGGCTCAGGAGGCCGCGCGTGGACTGAACGCGGCTCGGCGACGGCGCGTGGACCGATCGGGGCTCAGGAGGCCGCGCGTGGACCGAGCGCGGCTCGGCGACGGCGCGTGGACCGATCAGGGCTCAGGACGCCGCGCGTGGACCGATCATGGCTCGGCGACGGCGCGTTAACCGAGCGGGGCTTAGGAGACTATGCGTGGACCGATCGGGACTCGGAGACAGCGCGTGTACCGACTGGGGCTCAGGAGGTTGCGCGTGGATCAATTGGGGTTCGGCGACGGCGCGTGGACCGACCGGGGCTCAGGAGACCGCGCGTGAACCAATCGGGGCTCGGCGACTGCGCGTGGACCGATCGGGGTTCGGAGTCGGCGCGTTAACCGATCGGGGCATAGGAAACGATGCGTGGACCGATCGGGGCTCGGAGGCGGCGCGTGAGCCGATCGGGGTTCGGAGACGGCGCGTGGACCGATCGGGGCTTAGGAGACGGCGCGTGGGCCGATCGGAGATCAGGAGACGACGCGTGGACTGATCGGGGCTCTGGCAGCGGCGCACGGACCGATGGTGGCTCGGAGACGGCGGGTGGAGGCATCGGGGCTTTGAAGACGACGCGTGGACCGAACGGTGCTCAGAAAACGGCGCGTGGACCGATCGGTGCACGGAGACGATGCGTGGACAGATCGGGGCTCAGGAAACGGCGCGTGGAGCGATCGGGGCTCAGGTGACGACGCGAGTATCGATCGGGGCTGCGGAGGCGCCACGTGGACGGATGGGGCTCAGGAGACGGTGCGTGGACCGATCGGGGCTCAGGAGACGGCGCGTAAACCGATCGGGGTTTAGGAGACGGCGCTTCGACCGATCGGGGCTCGGCGACTACGCGTGGACGTATCGGGGCTCAGGAGACGGCGCGTCGACCGATCGGGGCTCGCAGACGGCGCGTTAACCAATCGCGGCTCGGCGACTACGCGTGGACGTATCGGGGCTCAGGAGACGGCGCGTGGACCGATCGGGGCTCGGAGACGACTCCTGGACCGATCGGGGCTCAGGAGACGGCGCGTGGAGCGATCGGGGCTCGGAAGACCGCGCGTGGACCGATCGGGGCTCGGCGACTGAGCGTGGACCGATCGGGGCTCGGCGACGGCGCGTGGACCGATCTGGGCACGGAGACGACGCGTGGACCGATCGGGGCTCGGAGACGACGCGTGTACGGATCGGGGCTTGGTGACGGCGCGTTTACCGATCGCGGCTCGGAGACGGCCGGTGGACGGATCGGGGCTTAGGAGCCGACGAGTGGACCGACCGGGGCTCAGGAGGCCGCGCGAGGACCGATCGAGGCTGGGCGACGGCGCGTGGACCGATCGGGGCTCAGGAGACCGTGCGTGGATCGATCTGGACTCGGCGACTACGCGTGGACGTATCGGGGCTCAGGAGACGGCGCGTGGACCGATCGGGGCTCGGAGACGACGCGTGTACGGATCGGGGCTTGGTGACGGCGCGTTTACCGATCGCGGCTCGGAGACGGCCCGTGGACGGATCGGGGCTTAAGAGACGACGCGTGGACCGATCGAGGCTGGGAGACAGCGCGTGGGCCGACTGGAGCTCAGGCGGTTGCGCGTGGACCAATTGGGGTTCGGCGTCGGCGCGTGTACGGATCGGGGCTCAGGAAACGGCGCGTGGATGCGATCGGGGCTCAGGAGACGACGCGTCGACCGACCGGAGGTCAGGAGGCGACGCGTGGACCGATCGGGGCTGAGGAGACGGCGCGTGGACTGATCGGGGCTTAGGAGACGATACGTGGACTGATCGGGTCTTAGGAGACGACGCGTGGACCGATCGGGGCTCGGAGACGGCCCGTGGACGGATCGGGGCTTAGGAGACGGCGCATGGACTCATTGGGGCTCAGGAGACAACGCGTGGACCGATCGGGGCTCGGAAACGACGCGTTAACCGAGCGGGGCTTAGGAGACTACGCGTGGACTGCTCGGGGCGTAGGAGACGACGCGTGTACTTATCGGGGCTCACGAGACAGCGTGTGGACTGATTTCGGCTCAGGAGACGGCGCGTGGATCGATCGGGGCTCGGAGACGGCGCGTGGAACGATCGGGGCTCAGGAGACGGCGCGTAAAGTTATCGGCGCTCGGAGACGGCGCGTGGACCGATCGGGGCTTAGGAGACGACGCGTGGACCGATCGGGGCTTAGAAGACGACGCGTGGACCGATCGGGGCTCAGTAGACGGCGCGTGGACCGACCGGGGCTCAGGAGGCGACGCGTGGACCCATCGGGGCTCGGAGACGGCGTGTGGACCGATCGGGGCTTAGGAGACGATACGTGGACCGATCGGGTCTTAGGAGACGAGGCGTGGACCGATCGGGGCTCCGAGACGGCCCGTGGACGGATCGGGGCTTAGGAGACGGCGCATGGACTCATTGGGGCTTAGGAGACAACGCGTGGACCGATCGGGGCTTAGAAGACGACGCGTGGACCGATCGGGGCTCAGGAGACGGCGCGTGGACCGACCGGGGCTCAGGAGGCGACGCGTGGACCCATCGGGGCTCGGAGACGGCGCGTGGACTGATCGGGGCTCGGAGACGGCGCGTGTAACGATCGGGGCTCAGGAGACGGCACGTGGACCGATCGTGGCTTAGGAGCCTCACGTGGATCGATCGGGGCCCCGGAGGCGCCGCGTGGACCCATGGGGATCAGGAGACAGTGCGTGGACCGATCGGGGCTCGGAGACGGCGCGTGGACCGATTGGGGTGTAGGCGACGACGCGTGTACCTATCGGGGCTCAGGAGACAGCGCGTGGACCGATCAGGGCTCGGCGACTGCGCGTGGACGTATCGGGGCTCAGGAGACGGCGCGTGGACCGATCGGGGCTCGGGGACGGCGCGTTAACCGATTGGGGTTAGGAGACCATGCGTGGACCGATCGGGGCTCGAAGACGGCGCGTGGACCGATCGGGTCTCAGGAGGCCGCGCGTGGACAGATCATGACTCGGCGACGGCGCGTAGACCGATCGGGGCTCGGAGACGACGCGTGGACCGATCGGGGCTCGGAGACAGCGCGTGGACCGACTGGGGCTCAGGCGGTTTCGCGTGGACCAATTGGGGTTCGGCGACGGCGCGTGGACCGATCGAGGCTCGGAGACGACGCGTGTACGGATCGGGGATTCGGGGACGACGCGTGGAACGATCCGGGCTCAGGAGACGGCGCGTGGACCGATCGGGGCTCGGAGACGGCGCTTCGAATGATCGGGGCTCAGGTGACGGGGCGTGAACCGATCGGCGCTCGGAGACGGCGCGTGGACCGATCGGGGCTTTGGAGAAGGCGCTTGGACAGATCGGGCCTTAGGAGACGGCGCGTGGCCCGATCAGAGCTCGGAGACGGCGCGTGGAACGATCGGGGCTCAGGCGACGGCGCGTGGACCGATCGGGGCGTAGGAGACGGCGCGTCGACCGACCGGAGATCGGGAGATGACGCGTGGACCGATCGGGGCTCTGGAAGCGGCGCACGGACCGATCGTGGCTCGGAGATGACGCGTGTACGAATCGGGGATTCGGGGACGACGCGTGGAACGATCCGGGCTGAGGAGACGGCGCGTGGACCGATCGGGGCTCGTAGACCGCGCGTGGACCGATCGGGGCTTAGGAGAAGGCGCTTGGACCGATCGGGGCTTAGGAGACGGCGCGTGGGCCGATCAGAGCTCGGAGACGGCGCGTGGAACGATCGGGGCTCAGGAGACGGCGCGTGACCCGATCGGCGCTCGGAGACGGAGCGTGGACCGATCGGGGCTCAGAAGACGACGCGTCGACCGATCGTGGCTCAGGTGACGGCGCGCGGACCGACCGGGGCTCAGAAGACGGCGCGTGAAATGATCGGCGCTCGGAGAGGGCGCGTGGACCGATTGGGGCTTAAGAGACGACGGGTGAACCGATCGGGGCTTAGGAGACGGCATGTGAATCGATCGGGGCACAGGAGACGGCGCGTGCACCGGTCGGGGCTTAGGAGACGACGCGTCGACAGATCGGGGCTCAGGAGAAGGGGTGTGGACCGATCGGGTCTCGGCGATGGCGCGTGGACCGATCAGGGCTCGGAGACGACGCGTGGACCGATCGGAGCTCGGACACGGCCCGTGGACGGATCGGGGCTTAGGAGACGGCGCATGGACTAATTGGGGCTCAGGAGACGACGCGTGGACCGATCGGGGCTCGGAAACGACGCGTTAACCGAGCGGGGCTTAGGAGACTACGCGTGGACCGATCGGGGCTCAGGAGACGGCGCGTAAAGTTATCGGCGCTCGGAGACGGCGCGTGGACCGATCGGGGCTTAGGAGACGACGCGTGGACCGATCGGGGCTTAGAAGACGACGCGTGGACCGATCGGGGCTCAGGAGACGGCGCGTGGACCGACCGGGGCTCAGGAGGCGACGCGTGGACCCATCGGGGCTCGGAGACGGCGTGTGGACCGATCGGGGCTTAGGAGACGATACGTGGACCGATCGGGTCTTAAGAGACGACGCGTGGTCCCATCGGGGTTCGCAGACGATGCGTGGAACGATCGGGGCTCAGGAGACGGCGCGTGAACCGATCGGCCCTTGGAGACGGTGCGACGAGGTGTCTGGGGTTTGAAGACGACGCGTGGACCGATCGGGGCACAGGCAACGGCGCCTTAACCGATTGGGGCTTAGGAGACGATGCGTGGTCCGATCGGGGCTCAGGCGACGGCGCGTGGACCGATCGGGGCGTAGGAGACGGCGCGTCGACCGACCGGAGATCGGGAGATGACGCGTGGACCGATCGGGGCTCTGGAAGCGGCGCACGGACCGATCGTGGCTCGGAGATGACGCGTGTACGAATCGGGGATTCGGGGACGACGCGTGGAACGATCCGGGCTCAGGAGACGGCGCGTGGACCGATCGGGGCTCGGAGACGGCGCGTGGACCGATCGGGGCTCAGAAGACGACGCGTCGACCGATCGGAGCTCAGGTGACTGCGCGCGGACCGACCGGGGCTCAGGAGACGGCGCGTGAAATGATCGGCGCTCGGAGTGGGCGCGTGGACCGATTGGGGCTTAAGAGACGACGGGTGAACCGATCGGGGCTTAGAAGACGACGCGTGGACCGATCGGGGCTCAGGAGACGGCGCGTGGACCGACCGGGGCTCAGGAGGCGACGCGTGGACCCATCGGGGCTCGGAGACGGCGTGTGGACCGATCGGGGCTTAGGAGACGATACGTGGACCGACCGAGGCTCGGAGACGGCGCGTGGATCGATCGGGGCTCGGAGACGGCGCGTCGAACGATCGGGGCTCAGGAGACGGCGCGTAAAGTTATCGGCGCTCGGAGACGGCGCGTGGACCGATCGGGGCTTAGGAGACGACGCGTGGACCGATCGGGGCTTAGAAGACGATGCGTGGACCGATCGGGGCTCGGAGACAGAGCGTGTACCGACTGGGGCTCAGGAGACCGTGCGTGAACCGATCGGGGCTCGGCGACTGCGCGTGGACGGATCGGGGCTCGGAGACGGCGCGTAGAACGATCGGGGCTCAGGAGACGGCGCGTGAACCGATTGGGGCTTAGGAGACGTTGCGTGGACCGATCGGCGCTCGAAGACGGCGTGTGGACCGATCGGGGCTTAGGAGACGATACGTGGACCGACCGAGGCTCGGAGACGGCGCGTGGATCGATCGGGGCTCGGAGACGGCGCGTAGAACGATCGGGGTTCAGGAGACGGCGCGTGGATCGATTGGGGCTTGGATACGGCGCAAGCCGCGACCGGGGCTCAGGAGGCCGCGCGTGGACCGATCATGGCTCGGCGACGGCGCGTGGACCGACCGGGGCTCGGAGACGGCGCGTGGAGTGATCGGGGCTCAGGAGACGGCGCGTGAACCGATCGGCGCTCGGAGACGGCACGTGGACCGATCGGGGCTTAGGAGATGGCGCGTAGACCAATAGGAGATCAGGAGAGGACGCGTGGACCGATAGGGCTCTGGAAGCGGCGCACGAACCGATCGTGGCTCGGAGACGGCGCGTGGAGGCATCGGGGCTTTGAAGACGACGCGTGGACCGAACGGTGCTCAGAAAACGGCGCCTGGAGCGATCGGGGCTCAGGAGACGACGCGTGGATCGATCGGGGCTCAGCAGACGACGCGTCGACCGATCGGGGCTCCGGAGACGGCGCGCGGACCGACCGGGGCTCAGAAGCCTCGCGTGGATCGATCGGGACTCCGGAGGCGCCGCGTGGACCGATGGGGATCAGGACACGGTGCGTGGACCCATCGGGGCTCGGAGACGGCGCGTGGAACGATCGGGGCTCAGGGGAAGGCGCGTTAACCGATTGGGGCTTAGGAGACGATGCGCGGACCGATCGGGGCTCGAAGACGGCGGGTGGACCGATCGGGGTTCGGAGACAGCGCGTGGACCGACTGGGGCTCAGGCGATTGCGCGTGGACCAATTGGGGTTCGGCGACGGCGCGTGGATCGATCGGGACTTAGGAGACGGCGCGTGCACCGATCGGGGCTTAGGAGACGGCGCGTGGACCGATCGGGGCTCGGAGACATCGCGTG
The DNA here is from genome assembly GCA_946811545.1 of Netelia fuscicornis. Lineage (NCBI taxonomy): Eukaryota > Metazoa > Arthropoda > Insecta > Hymenoptera > Ichneumonidae > Netelia > Netelia fuscicornis. The sequence continues at coordinate 35,747,381 of OX328011.1, read as the reverse complement.
GAATGATCGGGGCTTGGTGACGGCGCGTTTACCGATCGGGGCTCGAAAACGGCGGGTGGACCGTCCGGGGCTTAGGAGACGATGCGTGGACCGATCGGGACTCGGAGACAGAGCGTGTACCGACTGGGGCTCAGGAGACCGCGCGTGAACCGATCGGGGCTCGGCGACTGCGCGTGAACGGATCGGGGCTCGAAGACGGCGAGTGGACCGATCGGGTCTCAGGAGGCCGCGCGTGGACAGATCATGACTCGGCGACGGCGCGTAGACCGATCGGGGCTCGGAGACGACGCGTGGACCGATCGGGGCTCGGAGACAGCGCGTGGACCAACCGGGGCTCAGGCGGTTGAGCGTGGACCAATTGGGGTTCGGCAACGGCGCGTGGAGCGATCGGGGCTCAGGAGACGGCGCGTGAACCGATCGGCGCTCGGAGACGGCGCGTGGACCGATCGGGGCTTAGGAGACGGCGCGTGGACCGATCGGGGCTCGAAGACATCGCGTGGAATGATCGGGGCTCAGGAGACTGCGCGTGAACCGATCGGCGCTCGGAGACGGCGCGTGGACGGATCAGGGCTCAGGAGACGGCGCGTGAACCAATCGGCGCTCGGAGACGGCGCGTGGACCGATCGGGGCTTAGGAGACGGCGAGTGCACCGATCGGGGCCCGGAGACGGGTCGTGGACAGATTGGGGCTTAGGAGACGGCGCGTGGACCGATCGGGGCTGGGAGACGGCACGTGGACCAATAGGGGCTTAGGAGACGGCGCGTGGACCGATCGGGGCTTAGGAGACGACGCGTGAATCGAGCGGGGCTCGGAGATGGCGCGTGGATGGACCGTGGGTTAGAATGCGGCCCACGGACCGATCGGGGCGCGGAGACGGCGTGTGGACCGATCGGGGCGCAGGAAGCCGCGCCTGGACCCATCGTGGCTCGGAGACGGCGCGTGGAGGCATCAGGGCTAAGAACACGACGCATGGACCGAGCGGGGTTCAGGAGATGGCACGAGAAGCGATCAGGGCTCAGGAGAAGACGCGTCAATTGATCGGGGCTCAGGAGACGACGCGTCGACGAATCGGGGCTTAGGAGACGACGCGTGGACCGATCGGGGCTCAGGAGACGGCGCGTCGACCGACCGGAGCTCAGGAGATTCGCGTGGATCGATCGGGGCTCCGTAGGCGGCGCGTGGACCGACCGGGGCTCAGGAGGCCGCGCGAGAACCGATCGCGGCTCGGCGCCGGCGCGTGGACCGATGGGGGTCAGGAGGCCGCGCGTCGACCGTTCGGGGCTCAGGAGACGGCGCGCGGACCGGCCGGGGCTCAGGAGCCTAGCGTGGATCGATCGGGGCCCGGAGACGGCGCGTGGACCGATCGGGGCTTAGGAGACGACGCGTGGAGGCATCGGGGCTAAGAAGACGACGCATGGACCGAGCGGGGCTCAGGAGACGGCGCGTGGACCGATCGGTGCTCAGAGACGGCGCATGGACGGACCGTGGCTTAGAATGCGTCACGCGGACCGATCGGGGTTCGGATACGGCGTGTGGACCGATCGGGGCTCGGATACGGCGCGTGGAACGATCGGAGCTCAGGAGACGGGGCGTGAAATGATCGGCGCTCTGAGACGGCGCGTGGACCGATCGGTGCTCGGAGACGGCGCGTGGAACGATCGGGGCTCGGAGTCGACGCGTTAGCCGATCGGGGCGTAGGAGACGATGCGTGGGCCGATCGGGGGTCGGAGACGGCGCGTGGACCGACCGCGGCTCAGGAGACGGCGCGTCAACCGATCGGCGCTCGGAGACGGCGCGCGGACCGACTGGGGCTCAGGAGACTCGCGTGGATCGATCGGGGCTCCGGAGGCGCCGCGTGGACCGATTGGGATCAGGAGACGGCGCGTGGACCGATCGGGGCTCAGGAGAAGGCGCGTGGACCGATCGGGGCTTAGGAGGGGACCCGTCGACCGATCGGGGCTCAGGAGACGACGCGTGGACCGGTCGGTGCTCAGGAAGCGGCGCCTGGACCGATCGGGGCTCCGAGACGACGCGTTAACCGAGCGGGGCTCAGGAGTCGGCGCGTGAACCGATCGGCGCTCGGAGACGGCGCGTGGACCGATCGGGGCTTAGTAGAAGGCGCTGTGACCGATCGGGGCTTAGGAGACGACGGGTGGACCGATCGGAGCTCGGAGACGGCGCGTGGAACGATCGGGGCTCAGAAGACGGCGCGTGGACCGATCCGGGCTCAGGAGACGGCGCGTGGACCGATCGGGGCTGGGAGACGGAGCGTGGAGCGATGGGGGCTCAGGAGACGGCGCGTGAACTAATCGGCGCTCGGAGACGGCGCGTGGACCGATCGGGGCTGAGGAGAAGGCGCGTGGTCCGATCGGGGCTTATGAGACGGCGCGTGGATCGATCGAGGCTCGGAGGTGGCGCGTGGAAGGATCGGGGCTTAGGAGATGGCGTGTGGACCGATCGGGGCTCAGGAGCCGGCGCGTGGACCGATTGGGGCTCGGATACGGCGCGTGAACCAACCGGGACTCAGGAACCCGCGCGTGGACCGATCCCCGCTCGGCGACGGCGCGTGGACCGATGGGGCTCAGGAGCCGCGCGTGGACCGATCATGGCTCGGTGATGGCGCGTGGACCGATCGGGGCTTAGGTGACGATGCGTGGACCGATTGGGGCTCAGGAAGCAGCGCCTGGACCGATCGTGGCTCGGAGACGGCGCGAGGAGGCATCTGGGCTTCGAAGACGACGCGTGGATCGATCGGGGCTCCGGAGGCGCCGCGTTGACCCATGGGGATCAGGAGACAGTGCGTGGACCGAACGGGGCTCGGAGACGGCGCGTGGACCGATCGGGGCTCGGAGACGACGCGTGGACCGATCGGGGCTCGGAGACAGCGCGTGGACCGACTGGGGCTCAGGCGGTTTCGCGTGGACCAATTGGGGTTCGGCGACGGCGCGTGGACCGATCGGGGCTTAGGAGACGGCGCGTGCACCGATCGGGGCCAGGAGATGGGTCGTGGACAGATTGGGGATTAGGAGACGGCGCGTGGACCGATCGGGGCTGGGAGACGGCACGTGGACCAATGGGGGCTTAGGAGACGACGCGTGGACCGATCGGGGTGTAGGCGACGACGCGTGTACCTATCGGGGCTCAGGAGACAGCGCGTGGACCGATCAGGGCTCGGCGACTGCGCGTGGACGTATCGGGGCTCAGGAGACGGCGCGTGGACCGATCGGGGCTCGAGGACGGCGCGTTAACCGATTGGGGCTTAGGAGAGCATGCGTGGACCGATCGGGGCTCGAAGACGGCGCGTGGACCGATCGGGTGTCAGGAGGCCGCGCGTGGACAGATCATGACTCGGCGACGGCGCGTGGACCGATCGGGGCTCGGAGACGACGCGTTGACCGATCGGGTCTCGGAGACAGCGCGTGGACCGACTGGGGCTAAGGCGGTTTCGCGTGGACCAATTGGGGTTCGGCGACGGCGCGTGGACCGATCGGGGCTTAGGAGACGGCGCGTGCACCGATCGGGGCCCGGAGACGGGTCGTGGACCGATCGGGGCTCAGGAGACGGCGCGTGGACCGATTGGGGCTCGGATACGGCGCGTGAACCAATCGGGGCTCAGGAGGCCGCGCGTGGACCGATCGCGGCTCGGCGACGGCGCGTGGACCGATCGGGGCTCGGAGACGATGCGTGGACCGATCGAGGTTCGGCGACAGCGCGTGAACCGACTGGGTCTCAGGCGGTTGTGCGTGGACCAATTAGGGTTCGGCGACCGCGCGTGGACCGTTCGGGGCTCGGAGACGGCGCGTTAACAGATCGGGGCTTAGGAGACGATGCGTGAACCGATCGGGGCTCGGAGAAGGCGCGTGGACCGATCGGGGCCTAGGAGACAACGCGTGGACCGATCGTGGCTCAGGAAGCGGCGCCTGGACCGATCGTGGCCCGGAGACGGCGCGAGAAGGCATCTGGGCTTACAGGACGACGCGTGGATCGAACGGGGGCTCGGAGACGGCGCATGAACCGACCGGGGCTCATGAGACGGCGCGTGGACTGATCGGGGCTCGGAGACGGCGCGTTAACCGATCGGGACTTAGGAGACGGCGTGTGAACGTATCGTGGCTTAGGAAAGGATGCGTTGACCGATCGGGGATCATGAGACGGCGCGTAGACCGATCGGGGCTCAGGAGACGGCGCGTGGACCGATCGGCGCTCGGAGACGGCGCGTGGATCGATCGGGGATCGGGGACGGCGCGTGGAATGATCGGGGCTCGGAGTCGACGTGTTAGCCGATCGGGGCTTAGGAGACGATGCGTGGGCTGATCGGGGCGCGGAGACGGCGCGTGGACCGACCGGGGTTTTGGAGAAGACGCTTGGACCGAACGGGGCTTAGGAGACGGCGCTTGGACCGATCGGGCTCAGGAGACAGCGCGCGGACCGACTGGGGCTCAGGAGACTCGCGTGGATCGATCGGGGCTCCGGAGGCGCCGCGTGGACCGATTGGGATCAGGAGACGGTGCGTGAACCGTTCGGGGCTCGGAGACGGCGCGTGTACGGATCGGGGATTCGGCGATGACGCGTGGACCGATCCGGGCTCAGGAGACGGCGCGTGGACGGATCGGGTCTCGGAGACGGCGCGTGGAACGATCGGGGCTCAGGAGACGGCGCGTGAACCGATCGGCGCTCGGAGACGGCGCGTGGACCGATAGGGGCTTAGGTGACGGCGCGTGGACCGATCGGTGCTCGGAGACGGCGCGTGGACGGACCGTGGCTTAGAATGCGTCACGCGGACCGATCGGGGCTCGAATACGGCGTGTGGACGTATCGGGGCTTAGGAGACGATGCGTAAACCGACCGGGGTTCAGGAGACGCCGCGTGGACCGATTGGGGCTCGGAAACGGCGGGTGGACCGTCCGGGTTTAGGAGACGATGCGTGGACCGATCGGGGCTCAGAAGACGGCGCGTGGACGGATCGGCGCTCGGAGACGGCGCGTGGACCGATCGGGTCTCAGGAGACGGCGCGTGGACCGATCGACGCTCGGAGACGGCACGTGGAACGATCGGGGCTCAGGAGACGACGCGTGGACCGATCGGGGCTCAGGAGACGACGCGTAGACCGATCGGGGCTCCGAAACGACGCGTTAACCGAGCCGGGCTTAGGAGACGATGCGTGGACCGATCGGGGCTCGGAGACAGCGCGTGTACCGACTGGGGCTCAGGAGACCGCGCGTGGACGCATCGGGGCTCGGAGACGGCGCGTAGAACGATCGGGGCTCAGGAGACGGCGCGTTAACCGATTGGGGCTTAGGAGACGACGCGTGGACCGATCGGGGCTCCGGAGACGGCGCGTCGACCGACCGGAGCTCAGGAGATTCGCGTGGATCGATCGGGGCTCCGTAGGCGGCGCGTGGACCGATTGGGGCTTAGGAGACGACGCGTGGACCGATCGGGGCTCAGGAGGCCGCGCGTGGACCGATCATGGCTCGGCGACGGCGCGTAGACCGATCGGGGCTCGGAGACGACGCGTGGACCGATCGGGGCTCGGAGACAGCGCGTGGACCGACTGGGGCTCAGGCGGTTGCGCGTGGACCAATTGGGGCTCCGGAGGCGGCGCGTGGACCGATTGGGGAGCAGAAGATGGTGCGTGGACCGATCGGGGCTCGGAGACGGCGCGTGGACCGATCGGAGCTTAGAAGACGACGCGTAGACCGATTGGGGCTCAGGAGACAACGCGCGGACCGATCGGGCGTAGGAGACGACGCGTGTACCTATCGGGGCTCACGACACAGCGTGTGGACCGATTGGGGCTCAGGAGACGGCGCGTGGAACGATCGGGGCTCAGGAGACGGCGCGTCAACCGATCGGCGCTCGGAGACGGCGCGTGGACCGATCGGGGCTTAGAAGACGGCGCGTGGACCGATCGGAGATCAGGAGATGACGCGTGGACCGATCGGGGTTGTGGAAGCGGCGCACGGACCGATCGTGGCTCGGAGACGGCGCGTGGAGGCATCGGGGCGTTGAAGACGACGCGTGGACCGATCGGGGCTCAGGAGACGACGCGTGGATCGATCAGGGCTCAGGAGACGGCGCGCGGACCGACTGGGGCTCAGGAGACTCGCGTGGATCGATCGGGGCTCGGAGACGGCGCGTGGAACGATCGGGGCTCGGATACGGCGCGTGAACCGACCGGGGCTCAGGAGGCCGTGCGTGGACCGATCGCGGCTCGGCGACGGCGCGTGGACCGATCGGGGCTCAGGAGGCCGCGCGTGGACCGATGATGGCTCGGCGACGGCGCGTGGACCGATCGTGGCTTAGGAGAAGGCGCGTGGAATGATCGGGGCTCAGGAGACGGCGCGTGGACCGATCGTGGCTCGGAGACGGCGCGTGGAGGCATCGGGCTTAAGAAGACGGAGCATCGACCGAGCAGGGTTCAGGAGGCGGCGCGAGGAGCGATCGGGGCTTAGGAGACGACGCGTGGATCGATCGGGGCTCAGGAGACGGCACGTGGACCGATCGACGCTCGGAGACGGCACGTGGACCGACCGGGGCTAAGCAGGCCGCGCGTGGACCGATCGGGGCTTAGGAGACGGCGCGTGGACCGATCGGGGCTCGGCGACTGCGCGTGGACGCATCGGGGCTCAGGAGACGGCGCGTGGACCGATTGGGGCTCGGAGACGGCACGTTAACCGATCGGGGCTCGGAGACGGCGCGTGGACCGATGGGGGCTCAGATACGGCGCGTGAACCAACTGGGGCTCAGGAGGCCGCGCGTGGACCGATCGCGGCTCGGCGACGGCGCATGGACCGATCAGGGCTCAGGAGGCCGCGCGTGGACCGATCGGGGCTTAGGAGACGGCGCGTGGACCGATCGGAGATCAGGAGACGATGCGTGGACCGATAGGGCTCTGGAAGCGGCGCACGGACCGATCGTGGATCGGCGACGGCGCGTGGACCGATCGGAGCTCAGGATATTCGCATGGATCGATCGGGGCTCAGGAGGCCGCGCGTGGACCGATCGCGGCTCGGCGACGGCGCGTAGACCGATCGAGGCTCGGAGACGACGAGTATACGGATCGGGGATTAGGGGACGACGCGTGGACCGATCCGGGCTCAGAAGACGGCGCGTGGCCCGATCAGGGCTCGGAGACGGCGCGTGGAACCATCGGGGCTCGGAGACGGCACGTTAACCGATCGGGGCTTAGGAGACGATGCGTGGACTGATCGGGGCTCGGAGATGGCGCGTGGACCGACCGAGGCTCAGGAGGATACGCCTGGACCGATCGGGGCTCGGCGACGGCGCGTGGACCGATCGAGGCTTAGGAGACTCGCGTGGATCTACCGGGGCCCCGGAGACGGCGCGTGAACCGATCGGGGCTTAGGAGATGACGCGTGGACCGATCGGGGCTCAGGAAGCGGCGCCTGCACCGATCGGGGCACGGAGACGGCGCGTGGAGCCATCGGGGCTTCGAAGACGACGCATGGACCGATCAGGGCTCGGAAACGGCGCGTGGACCGATCGAGGCTCGGAGACGACGCGTGTACGGATCGGGGATTCGCGGATGACGGGTGGACCGATCCGGGCTCAGGAGACGGCGCGTGGACCGATGGGGGCTCGGAAACGGTGCGTGGAACGATCGGGGCTCAGGAGACGGCGCGTCAACAGAACGGCGCTCGGAGACGGGGAGTGGACCGATCGGGGCTTATGAGACGGCGCGTGGACCGATCGGGGCATATGAGACGGCGCGTGGACCGATCGGAGATCAGGAGAAGACGCGTGCACCGTTCGGGGCTCTGGAAGCGGCGCACGGACCGATCGTGGCTCGGAGACGGCGCGTCAATTGATCGGGGCTCAGAAATCGGCGCGTGGAGCGATCGGGGCTCAGGAGCCTCGCGTGGGCCGATCATGGCTCGGCGACGGCGCGTGGACCGATCGCGGATCGGAGACGGCGCGTTAACCGATCGGGGCTCAGGAGACGGCGCGCGTACCGACCGGGACTCAGGAGCCTCGCGTGGACCGATCACTGCTCGGCGACGGCGCGTGGACGGATCGGGCTCGGAGACGGCGCGTGGATGGACCGTGGCTTAGAATGCGGCATGCGGACGGATCGGGAATCGGAGACGGCGTGTGGACCGATCGGGGATCAGGAAACGGCAAGTGGAGCGATCGGGGTTGAGGAGGCGGCGCGTGGAGGCAACGGGGCTAAGAAGACGACGCAGGGACCGAGCGGGGCTCAGGAGACGGCGCGAGGAGCGATCGCGGCTCAGGAGAAGACGCGTCAATTGATCGGGGCTCAGAAATCGGCGCGTGGAGCGATCGGGGCTCAGGAGCCTCGCGTGGGCCGATCATGGCTCGGCGACGGCGCGTGGACCGATCGCGGATCGGAGACGGCGCGTTAACCGATCGGGGCTTAGGAGACGATGCGTGAACTGATCGGGGCTCGGAGACGGCGAGTGGACCCATCGGGGCTCGGAGACGACGCGTGTACGGATCGGGGCTTGATGACGGCGGCTTTACCGATCGCGGCTCGGAGACGGCCCGTGGACAGATCGGGGCTTAGGAGACGGCGCGTGGACCGATCGGGGCTCAGGAGACGGCGCGTGGACCGGTCGGGGCTTATGAGACGACGCCTGGACCGATCGGGGCTTAGGAGGCGGCGTGTGGGACGTTCGGGGCTCAGGAGACGGCGCGTGCACCGATCGGCGCTCGGAGACGGCGCGTGGAGCGGTCGGGGCTGAGGAGACGACGCGTGGATCGATCGGGGATCAGGAGACGACGCGTCGACCGATCGGGGCTGAGGAGACGACGCGTGGACCGATCAAGGCTTAGGAGAAAACGCGTGGACCGATCGGGGCTCAGGAAGCGGCGCCTGCACCGATCGTGGTTGGGAGACGGCGCAAGGAGGCATCTGGGCTTAGAAGACGACGTGTGGACCGATCGGGGCTCAGGAAACGGCGCGTGGACCGACCACGGCTCAGGACGCCACGCCTGGACCGATCGGGGCTCAGAGACGGCGTGTGGACCGATCGGGGATCAGGAAACGGCGCGTGGACCGATCGGGGCTCAGGAGGCGGCGCGTGGATCGATCGGGGCTCAGGAGACGACGCGTCGATGGATCGGGTCTTAAGAGCCGACGCGTGGACCGATTGGGGCTGAGGAGACGGCGCGTTTACGGATCGGGGATCAGGAGACGACGCGTGGAACGATCCGGGCTCAGGAAACGGAGCGTGGACCGATCGGTACTTGGAGACGGCGTGTGGAACGATCGGGGCTCGGGTGACGGGGCGTGAACCGATCGGCGCTTGGAGACGGCGCGTGGACCAATCGGGACTGAGGAGAAGCCGCGTTGACCGTTCGGGGCTTAGGAGACGGCGCGTGGACCGATCGGGGCTTAGGAGGCGGCGCGTGGACCGATTGGGGCTTAGGAGACGGCGCGAGGACCGATCGGGGCTCAGGAAGCGACGCCTAGACCGATCGTGGCTCGGAGACGGCGCGTGGAGGCATCGGGGCTAAGAAGACGACGCAGGGACCGAGCGGGGCTCAGGAGACGGCGCGAGGAGCGATCGCGGCTCAGGAGAAGACGCGTCAATTGATCGGGGCTCATAAATCGGCGCGTGGAGCGATCGGGGCTCATGAGACGACGCGTGGATCGATCGGGGCTCAGGAAACGACGCGTCGAGCGATCGGGGCTCAGGAGACGGCGCGCGGACCGACCGGGGCTCAGGAGCCTCGCGTGGGCCGATCATGGCTCGGCGACGGCGCGTGGACCGATCGGGGCTCGGAGACGACGCGTGGACCGATGGGGGCTCGGATACGGCGCGTGAACCAACCGGGGCTCAGGAGGCCGCGCGTGGACCGATCATGGCTCGGCGACGGCGCGTGGACCGATCGCGGATCGGAGACGGCGCGTTAACCGATCGGGGCTTAGGAGACGATGCGTGAACTGATCGGGGCTCGGAGACGGCGAGTGGACCGATCGGGGCTTGAGGAACGACGGGTGGACCGATCGGGGCTTAGGAGACGGCGAGTGGACCGATCGGGGCTCGGAGACGGCGCGTGGAGCGATCGGGGCTCAGGAGACGGCGCGTGAACCAATCGGCGCTCCGAGACGGCGCGTCGAGCGATCGGGGCTCAGGAGACGGCGCGTGAACTAATCGGCGCTCGGAGACGGCGCGTGGACCGATCGTGGCTGAGGAGAAGGCGCGTGGTCCGATCGGGGCTTATGAGACGGCGCGTGGACCGATCGGGGCTCGGAGACGGCGCGTGGAACGATCAGGGCTCAGGAGACGGCGCGTGAACCGATCGGCGCTCGGAGACGGCGCGTGGACCGATAGGGGCTTAGGAGACGACGCGTGGACCGATCGGGGCTCGGAGACAGCGCGTAGACCGATCGGGGCTTAGGAGACGACGCGTGGATCGATCGGGGCTTAGGAGACGATACGTGGACCGATCGGGGCTCAGGAGACGGCGCGTGGACCGGTCGCGGCTCGGCGACGGCGCGTGGAACGATCGGGGCTCAGGAGACGGCGCGTGAACCGATCGGCGCTCGGAGACGGCACGTGAACCGGTCGTGGCTTAGGAGAAGGCGGGTGGAACGATCGGGGCTCAGGAGACGGTGCTTGGTCCAATCGGGGCTTAGGAGACAGCGCGTAGATCGATCGGGGATCGGGGACGGCGCGTGGAACGATCGGGGCTCGGAGTCGACGCGTTAGCCGATCGGGGCTTAGGAGACGATGCGTGGACCGATCGGGGCTCGGAGACGGCGCGTGGACCGACCGGGGTTTAGGGGATGGGGCGTGGACCGATCGGAGATCAGGAGATGACGCGTGGACCGATCGGGGTTGTGGAAGCGGCGCACGGACCGATCGTGGCTCGGAGACGGCGCGTGGAGGCATCGGGGCTTTGAAGACGACGCGTGGACCGATCGGGGCTCAGGAAACGGCGTGTGGCGCGATCGGGGCTCAGGAGCCGACGCGTGGATCGATCGGGGCTCAGGAGACGACGCGTCGACCAATCGGGGCTCAGGAGACGGCGCGCGGACCGACTGGGGCTCAGGAGACTCGCGTGGATCGATCGGGACTCCGGAGGCGCCGCGTGGACCGATTGGGATCAGGAGACGGTGCGTGAACCGTTCGGGGCTCGGAGACGGCGCGTGGACCTATCGGGGCTCAGGAGACGGCGCGTGGACCGATCGGGGCTCGGAGACGGCGCGTGGAACGATCGGGGCTCAGGAGACGACGCGTGGACCGATCGGGGCGTAGGAGACGACGCGTGTACCTATCGGGGCTCACGACACAGCGTGTGGACCGATTGGGGCTTAGGAGACGCCGCGTGGAACGATCGGGGCTCGGAGACGGCGCGTGGAACGATTGGGGCTCAGGAGACGGCGCGTGGACGTATCGGGGCTTAGGAGACGTTGCGTGAACCGATCGGGGCTTAGGAGACGACGCGTGGAACGATCGGGGCTCAGGAGACGGCGCGCGGACCGACCGGGGCTCAGGAGACGGCGCATGGACCGATCGGGGCTCGGAGACGGCGCGTGGACCGATCGGGGCTCACGAGACGGCGCGTCGACCGATCGGGGCTCAGGAGACGGCGCGCAGACCGATCGGGGCGCAGGAGGCGGCGCGTGGACCGATTGGGGCGCAGGAGGCGGTGCGTGGACCGATTGGGGCTTAGGAGACGGCGCGTGGACCGATCGGGGCTCAGGAGACTCGCGCGGATCGATCGGGGCTCAGGAGACGACGCGTGGACCGATCGGGGCGTAGGAGACGACGCGTGTACCTATCGGGGCTCACGACACAGCGTGTGGACCGATTGGGGCTCAGGAGACGCCGCGTGGAACGATCGGGGCTCGGAGACGGCGCGTGGAACGATTGGGGCTTAGGAGACGGCGCGTGGACGTATCGGGGCTTAGGAGACGATGCGTGAACCGATCGGGGCTTAGGAGACGACGCGTGGAACGATCGGGGCTCAGGAGACGGCGCGCGGACCGACCGGGGCTCAGGAGACGGCGCATGGACCGATCGGGGCTCGGAGACGGCGCGTGGACCGATCGGGGCTCACGAGACGGCGCGTCGACCGATCGGGGCTCAGGAGACGGCGCGCAGACCGATCGGGGCGCAGGAGGCGGCGCGTGGACCGATTGGGGCGCAGGAGGCGGTGCGTGGACCGATTCGGGCTTAGGAGACGGCGCGTGGACCGATCGGGGCTCAGGAGACTCGCGCGGATCGATCGGGGCTCAGGAGGCAACGCGGGGACCCATCGGGGCTCGGAGACGGCGTGTGGACGTATCGGGGCTTAGGAGACGACGCGTGGACTGATCGGAGCTCAGGAGAAGACGCGTGGACCGATCGCGGCTTAGGAGAGGACCCGTCGACCGATCGGGGCTCAGGCGACGACGCGTGGACCGATCGAGGTTTAGCAGAGGACGCGTCGACCGATCGGGGCTCAGGAGACAGTGAGTGGACGGATCGGGACTCAGGAGACGGCGCGTGAACCGATCGGCGCTCGGAGACGGGGCGTGGACCGATTGAGGTTTAGCAGAGGACGCGTCGACCGATCGGGGCTCAGGAGACGACGCGTGGACCGATCGGGGCGTCGGAGACGACGCGTGTACCTATCGGGGCTCACGTAACAGCGTGTGGACCGATTGGGGGTCAGGAGACGCCGCGTGGAACGATCGGGGCTCGGAGACGGCGCGTGGAACGATTGGGGCTCAGGAGACGGCGCGTGGACGTATCGGGGCTTAGGAGACGATGCGTGAACCGATCGGGGCTTAGGAGACGACGCGTGGAACGATCGGGGCTCAGGAGACGGCGCGCGGACCGACCGGGGCTCAGGAGACGGCGCATGGACCGATCGGGGCTCGGAGACGGCGCGTGGACCGATCGGGGCTCACGAGACGGCGCGTCGACCGATCGGGGCTCAGGAGACGGCGCGCAGACCGATCGGGGCGCAGGAGGCGGCGCGTGGACCGATTGGGGCGCAGGAGGCGGTGCGTGGACCGATTGGGGCTTAGGAGACGGCGCGTGGACCGATCGGGGCTCAGGAGACTCGCGCGGATCGATCGGGGCTCAGGAGGCAACGCGGGGACCCATCGGGGCTCGGAGACGGCGTGTGGACGTATCGGGGCTCAGGAGACGACGCGTGGACCGATCGAGGTTTAGCAGAGGACGCGTCGACCGATCGGGGCTCAGGAGACAGTGAGTGGACGGATCGGGACTCAGGAGACGGCGCGTGAACCGATCGGCGCTCGGAGACGGGGCGTGGACCGATTGAGGTTTAGCAGAGGACGCGTCGACCGATCGGGGCTCAGGAGACAGCGCGTGGATCGATCGAGGTGTAGCAGAGGACGCGTCGACCGATCGGGGCTCAGGAGACGGCGCGTGGACGGATCGTGTCTCAGGAGACGGCGCGTGAACCCGTCGGCGCTCGGAGACGGGGCGTGTACAGATTGGGGCTTAGGAGACGGCGCGTGGACCGATCGGGGCTCGGAGACGGCGCGTGGACCGATCGGGGCTTAGGAGACGACGCGTGGACCGATCGGGGCTGAAAAGACGGCGCGTGGACCGATTGGGGCTCAGGAGACGGCGCGTGGACCGATTGGGGCTCGGGAGACTGCGCGTGGATGGATCGGGGCTTCGGGAACGACGCGTGGACCGATCGAGGTTCAGGAGACGGCGCGTGGACCGATCGGGGCTCGGAGACGGCGCGTGGAACGATCGGGGCTTAGGAGGCCGCGCGTCGACCGATCGGGACTCAGGAGACGGCGTGTGGGCCGATCGGGGCTCAGGAGGCGGCGCGTGGACCGATTGGGGCTCAGGAGACGGCGCGTGGACGTATCGGGGCTTAGGAGACGATGCGTGAAGCGATCGGGGCTTAGGAGACGGCGCGTGGACCGATCGGGGCTCACGAGACGGCGCGTCGACCGATCGGCGCTCGGAGACGGGGCGTGGACCGATTGAAGTTTAGCAGAGGACGCGTCGACCGATCGGGGCTCAGGAGACAGCGCGTGGACGGATCGTTCTCAGGAGACGGCGCGTGAACCGATCGGCGCTCGGAGACGGGGCCTGGACCGACCGGGGCTCAGGACACCGCGCGTGGACTCATCGGGGCTCGGAGACGGCGCGTGGAACGATCGGGGCTCGGAGTCGGCGCGTTAACCGATCGGCGCTTAGGAGACGATGCGTGGACCGATCGGGGCTCGGAGACGGCGCGTGGACCGACCGGGGCTCAGGAGGATACGCCTGGACCGATCGGGGCTCGGCGACGGCGCGTGGACCGATCGAGGCTCGGAGACGACGCGTGTACGGATCGGAGATTCGGGGACGACGCGTGGAACGATCGGGGCTCAGGAGACGGCGCGTGGACCGATCGGGGCTCGGAGACGGCGCGTGGAACGATCGGGGCTCGGGTGACGGCGCGTGGACCGATCGGGGCTCAGGAAGCGGCGCCTGGACCGATCGTGGCTCGGAGACGGCGCGAGGAGGCATCTGGGCTTAGAAGACGACGCGTGGATCGATCGGGGCTCGGAGACGGCGCGTGAACCGACCGGGGCTCAGGAGGCCGCGCGTGGACCTATCGAGGCTCGGCGACGGCGCGTGGACCGATCGGGGCTCGGCGACTGCGCGTGGACGTATCGGGGTTCAGGAGACGGCGCGTGAACCGATCGGGGCTCGGAGACGGCACGTGGACCGATCAGGGCTCAGGAGACGGCGCGTGGACCGATCGGGGCTCGGAGACGGCGCGTTAACCGATCGCGGCTTAGGAGGCCGCGCGTGGACTGATCGATGCTCGGCGACGGCGCGTGGACCGATCGGGGCTCGGAGATGGCGCGTGGAACGATCGGGGCTCAGGAGACGGCGCGTGAACCGATCGGCGCTCGGAGACGGCGCGTGGACCGATCGGGGCTTAGGAGACGGCGCGTGGACCGATTGGGGCTTAGGAGACAGCGCGTGGACCGATCGGGGCTCAGGAAGCGACGCCTAGACCGATCGTGGCTCGGATACGGCGCGTGGAGGCATCGGGGCTAAGAAGACCACGCAGGGACCGAGCGGGGCTCAGGTGACGGCGCGAGGAGCGATCGGGGCCCAGGAGACGGCGCGCGGACCGACCGGGGCTCAGGAGCCTCGCATGGGCCGATCATGGCTCGGCGACGGCGCGTGGACCGATCGGGGCTCGGAGACGACGCGTGGACCGATGGGGGCTCGGATACGGCGCGTGAAGCAACCGGGGATCAGGAGGCCGCGCGTGGACCGATCATGGCTCGGCGACGGCGCGTGGACCGATCGGGGTTCGGATACGACGCGTGGACCGATCAGGGCTCGGAAACAGCGCGTGGACCAACCGGGGCTGAGGCGGTTGCGCGTGGACCAATTGGGGTTCGGCGACGGCGCGTGGACCGATCCGGGCTCAGGAGACGGCGCGTGGACCGATCGGGGCTCGGAGACGGCGCGTGGAGCGATCGGGGCTCAGGAGAAGACGCGTGGATCGATCGGGGCTCAGGAGACGACGCGTCGACGGATCGGGGCTCAGGAGACGACGCGTGGACCGATCGGGGCTTAGGAGCCGACGCGTGGACCGATCCGGGCTCAGGAGACGGCGCGTGGACCGATCGTGGCTCGGAGACGGCGCGTGGAGGCATCGGGGCTTAGAAGACGACGCATGGACCGATCGGGGCTCGGAAACGGCGCATGGACCGATCGGAGCTCGGAGACGACGCGTGGATCGATCGGGGCTCAGGAGACGACGCGTCGACGGATCGGGGCTTAGGAGACGACGCGTGGACCGATCGGGGCTTAGGAGCCGACGCGTGGACCGATCCGGGCTCAGAAGACGGCGCGTGGACCGATCGGGTCTCGAGGACGGCGCGTGGAACGATCCGGGCTTAGGAGACGGCACGTGGACTGATCGGGGTTCAGGAAACGACGCGTCGACCGATCGGGGCTCAGGAGACGGCTCGCGGACCGACCGGGGCTCAGGAGCCTCGCGTGGGCCGATCATGGCTCGGCGACGGCGCGTGGACCGATCGGGGCTCGGAGACGGCGTGTGGACCGATCGGGGCTTAGGAGACGACGCGTGGACCGATCGGGGTTTAGGAGAGGACGCGTCGACCGATCGGGGCACAGGAGACGGCGCGTGGACCGATCGGGGCTTAGGAGACGACGCGTGGACCGAACGTGGCTCGGAGACGGCGCGAGGAGGCATCTGGGCTTAGAAGACGACGCGTGGATCGATCGGGGCTCGGAGACGGCGCGTGAACCGACGGCGGCTCAGGAGGCCGCGCGTGCACCGGTCGGGGCTCGGCGACTGCGTGTGGACGTATCAGGGTTCATGAGACGGCGCGTGGACCGATCGGGGCTCGGAGACGGCGCGTGTACGGATCAGGGATTCCGGGACGACGCGTGGACCGATCCGGGCTCAGGAGACGGCGCGTAGACCGATCATGGCTCGGAGACGGTGCGTGGGACGATCGGGGCTCGGAGCTGGTGCGTTAACCGATCGGGGCTTAGGAGACGATGCGTCGACCGATCGGGGCTCGGAGATGGCGCGTGGACCGACTGGGGCTCAGGAGACAGTACGTGGACCGATTGGGGCTCAGGAGACGGCGCGTGGACCGCTCGGGGCTCGGAGACGGCGCGTAGAACGATCGCGGCTCGGCGACGGCGCATGGACCGATCGAGGCTCAGGAGGCTGCGCGTGGATCGATTGGGGCTCAGGAGACGGCGCGTGGAACGCTCGGGGCTCAGGAGACGGCGCGTGGACCGGTCGGGGCTTAGGAGACTCACGTTGATCGATTGGGGCTCCGGAGACGGCGCGTGGACCGATCGGGGCTTAGGAGACGACGTGTGGACCGATCGGGGCTCGGAGACGGCACGTGGACCGATGGGGGCTTAGGAGACTCACGTTGATCGATTGGGGCTCCGGAGGCGGCGCGTGGACCGATCGGGGCTTAGGAGACTACGCGTGTACCTATCGGGGCTCAGGAGACTGCGCGTGGACCGATTGGGCATCAGGAGACGGCGCGTCGATGGATCGGGGCTTGGGGAACGACGCGTGGGCGGATCGGGGCTCAGGAGACGGTGCGTGGATCGATCGGGGCTCGGATACGGCGCGTGGAACGATCGGGGCTCAGGAGACGGCGCGAGGAGCGATCGGGGCTCGGAGACGACGCGTGTACGGATCGGGGCTTGGTGACGGAGTGTGGACCGATCGCGGCTCTCGAAGCGGCGCCTGAACCGATCCTGGCTCGGAGACGGGGCGAGGAGGCATCTGGTCTTAGAAGACGACGCGTGGATCGATCGGGGCTCGGAGACGGCGCGTGAACCGACCGGGGCTCAGGAGGCCGCGCGTGGACCGATCGGGGCTAATGAAGCGGCGCCTGGACCGATCGTGGCTCGGAAACGGCGCGTGGAGGCATCTGGGCTTACAAGACGACGCGTGGATCGATCGGGGCTCGGAGACGGCGCGTGAACCAGTCGGGGCTTAGGAGACGACGCGAGGACCGATCGAGGCTCGGAGACGACGCGTGTACGGATCGGGGCTTGGTGACGGAGTGTGGACCGATCGCGGCTCTCGAAGCGGCGCCTGAACCGATCCTGGCTCGGAGACGGGGCGAGGAGGCATCTGGTCTTAGAAGACGACGCGTGGATCGATCGGGGCTCGGAGACGGCGCGTGGACCGATCGTGGCTTAGGAGAAGGCGCGTGGAACGATCAGGGCTCAGGAGACGGCGCGTGGAGCGATCGGGGCTCAGGAGACGGCGCGTGAACCAATCGGCCCTCCGAGACGGCGCGTGGACCGATCGGGGATGAGGAGAAGGCGTGTGGACCGGTCGGGGCTTAGGAAACGGCGCGTGGACCGATCGGGGCCCGGAGACGGGGCGTGGAACGATCGGGGCTCAGGTGACGGCGCGTGAACCGATCGGCGCTCGGAGACGGCGCGTGGACCGATCGGGGCTTAGCAGGAGGCGCTTGGACCGATCGGGGCTTAGGACACGGCGCGTGGACCGATCGGAGCTCGGAGACGGCGCGTGGACCGATCGGGGCTCAGGAGACGGCGCGAGGAGCGATCGGGCTCAGGAGAAGACGCGTCAATTGATCGTGGCTCAGGAGACGACGCGTCGACGGATCGGGGCTTAGGAGACGACGCGTGGACCGATCGGGGCGTAGGAGACGACGCGTGGACCGATCGGGGCTCGGAGACGGCACGTGGACCGATCGGGGCTTAGGAGACTCACGTTGATCGATTGGGGCTCCGGAGGCGGCGCGTGGACCGATCGGGGCTTAGGAGACTACGCGTGTACCTATCGGGGCTCAGGAGACTGCGCGCTGACCGATTGGGCATCAGGAGACGGCGCGTCGATGGATCGGGGCTTGGGGAACGACGCGTGGACCGATCGGGGCTCAGGAGACGGCGCGTGGATCGATCGGGGCTCGGATACGGCGCGTGGAACGATCGGGACTCAGGAGACAGCGCGTGAAATGATCGGCGCTCGGAGACGGCGCGTGGAGCGATTGGGGCTTAGGAGGCGGCGCGTGGACCGATCGGGGCTAATGAAGCGGCGCCTGGACCGATCGTGGCTCGGAAACGGCGCGTGGAGGCATCTGGGCTTACAAGACGACGCGTGGATCGATCGGGGCTCGGAGACGGCGCGTGAACCAGTCGGGGCTTAGGAGACGACGCGAGGACCGATCGAGGTTCGGAGACGACGCGCGGACCTATCGGGGCTCGGAAACGGCGCGTGGACCGATCGGGGCTCGGAGACGACGCGTGTACGGATCGGGGCTTGGTGACGGAGTGTGGACCGATCGGGGCTCACGAAGCGGCGCCTGAACCGATCCTGGCTCGGAGACGGCGAGAGGAGGCATCTGGTCTTAGAAGACGACGCGTGGATCGATCGGGGCTCGGAGACGGCGCGTGAACCGACCGGGGCTCAGGAGGCCGCGCGTGGACCGATCCAGGCTCGGCGACGGCGCGTGGACCGATCGGGGCTCGGCGACTGCGTGTGGACGTATCGGGGTTCAGTAGACGGCGCGTGGACCGATCGGGGCTCAGGAGACGGCGCTTGAACTTATCGGCGCTCGGAGACGGCGTGTGGACCGATCAGAGCTCGGAGACGACGCGTGGACCGATCGGGGCTCAGGAGACGGCGCGAGGAGCGATCGGGCTCAGGAGAAGACGCGTCAATTGATCGTGGCTCAGGAGACGACGCGTGGATCGATCGAGGCTCAGAAGACGACGCGTCGACCGATCGGGGCTCAGGAGACGGCGCGTGGATCGATCGAGGCTCGAAGACGCCGCGTGGAACGATCGGGGCTCAGGAGACGGCGCGTGGATCGATCGAGGCTCGAAGACGCCGCGTGGAACGATCGGGGCTCAGGAGACGGCGCGTGAACCGATCGGCGCTCGGAGACGGCGCGTGGAACGATCGGGGCTCAGGAGACGGCGCGTGAAATGATCGGCGCTCGGAGACGGCGCGTGGACCGATCCGGGCTCAGAAGACGGCGCGTGGACCGATCCGGGCTCAGGAGACGGCGCGTGGACCGATCGGGGCTCGGAGACGGCGCGTGAACTGACCGCGGCTCAGGAGGCCGCGCGTGGACCGATCGAGGCTCAGCAGGCCACGCCTGGACCGATCGGGGCTCCGCGACGGCGCGTGGTCCGATCGAGGCTCGGAGACGACGCGTGTACGGATCGGGGATTCGGCGATGACGCGTGGACCGATCCGGGCTCAGGAGACGGCGCGTGGAACGATCGGGGCTCAGGAGACGGCGCGTGAACCGATCAGCGCTCGGAGACGTCGCGTGGACCGATAGGGGCTTAGGAGACGGCGCGTGGACCGATCGGGTCTCGGAGACAGGGCGTGGAATGATCGGGGCTCAGGAGACGGCGCGTGAAATGATCGGCGCTCTGAGACGGCGCGTAGACCGATTGGGGCTTACGAGACAGCGCGTGGACCGATCGGGGCTCAAGAAGCCGCACCTGGACCGATCGTGGCTCGGAGACGGCGCGTGGAGGCATCGGGCCTAAGAAGACGACGCATGGATCGAGCGGGGCTCAGGAGACGGCGCGAGGAGCGATCGGGGCTTGGTGACGGAGCGTGGACCGATCGGGGCTCACGAAGAGGCGCCTGAACCGATCGTGGCTCGGAGACGGCGCGAGGAGGCATCTGGGCTTAGAAGACGACGCGTGGACCGATCGAGGCTCAGGAGGCCACGCGTGGACCGATCGAGGCTCGGCGACGGCGCGTGGACCGGTCGGGGCTCGGAGACGACGCGTGTACGGATCAGGGCTTGGTAACGGCGCGTTTACCGATAGCAGCTCGGAGACGGCCCGTGGACGGATCGCGGCTTAGGAGACGGCGCGTGGACCGATCGGGGCTTAGGAGACGGCGCTTGGACCGATCGGGGCTCGGAGACGGCGCTTGAACTTATCGGCGCTCGGAGACGGCGCGTGGACCGATCGGGGCTTAGGATACGGCGCGTGGACCGATCGGGGCTCAGGAAGCGGCGCCTGGACCGATAGTGGCTCGGAGACGGCGCGTGGAGGCATCGGGGCTAAGAAGACGACGCATGGACCGATCGGGGCTCAGGAAACGGCGCGAGGAGTGATCGGGCTCAGGAGAAGACGCGTCAATTGATCGTGGCTCAGGAGACGACGCGTCGACGGATCGAGGCTTAGGAGACGACGCGTGGACCGATCGGGGCTTAGGAGACGACGCGTGGACCGATCGGGGCTCAGGAGACGGCGCGTGAACCGACTGGGGCTCAGGAGGTTGCGCGTGGACGAATTGGGGTTCGGCGACGGCGCGTGGATCGACCGGGGCTCACGAGGCCGCGCGTGGACCGATCGAGGCTCGGCGACCGCGCGTGGACCGATCGGGGCTCAGGAGACGGCGCGCGCATCGACCGGGGCTCAGGAGCCTCGCGTGGGCCGATCATGGCTCGGCGACGGCGCGTGGACGGATCGGGGCTCGGAGACGACGCGTGGACCGATGGGGGCTCGGATACGGCGCGTGTACCAACCGGGGCTCAGGAGGTCGCGCGTGGACCGATCGCGGCTCGGTGACGGCGCGTGGACCGATCGGGGTTCAGGAGGCCGCGCGTGGACCGATCGCGGCTCGGCGACGGCGCGTGGACCGATCGGGGCTCAGGAGGCCGCGCGTGGACCCATCATGGCTCGGCGACGGCGCGTGGACCAATCGGTGCTCGGAGACGACGCGTATACCGATCGGGGCTCGGAGACAGCGCGTGGACCGACTGGGGCTCAGGCGGTTGCGCGTGGACCGATCAGGGCGCGGAGACGGCGCGTTAACCGACCGGGGCTCAGGAGACGACGCGTCGACCGGTCGGGGCTTAGGAGACGAAGCCTGGACCGATCGGGGCTTAGGAGGCGGCGTGTGGAACGATCGGGGCTCAGAATACGGCGCGTGAACCGATCGGCGCTCGGAGACGGCGCGTCGACCGATCGGGGTTCGGAGACGGCACGAGGACCGTGTGGGGCTTAGGAGACGATGCGTGGACCGATCGGGGCTCAGCAGACTGCGCGTGGATGGATCGGGGCTTAGGGAACGACGCGTGGACCGATCGGGGCTCAGGAGACGGCGCGTAGACCGATCGGGGCTCGGAAACGACGCGTTAACCGAGCGGGGCTTAGGAGACGATATGTGGACCGATCGGGGCTCGGAGACAGCGCGTGTACCGACTGGGGCTTAGGAGGTTGCGCGTGGACCAATTGGGGTTCGGCGACGGCGCGTGGACCGACCGGCGCTCAGGAGACGGCGCGTGGATGAACCGTGGCTTAGAATGCGGCACACGGACCGATCGGGGCTCCGAGACGGCGTGTGAACCGATCGGGGATCAGGAAACGGTACGTGGAGCGATCGGGGTTCAGGAGGCGGCGCGTGGATCAATCGGGGCTCAGGAGGCGACGCGTCGACGGATCGGGGATTCGGGGACGACGCGTGGAACGATCCGGGCTCAGGAGACGGCGCCTGGACCGACCGCGGCTCGGCGACTGCGCGTGGACGGATCGGGGCTCAGGAGACGGCGCGAGGGCCGATCGGGGCTCGGAGACGGCGCGTTAACCGATCGGGGCTTAGGAGACGATGCGTGGACCGATCGGGCCTCGTAGACGGCGCGTGGAACGATCGGAGCAAAGGAGACGGCGCGTGAACCGATCGGCGCTCGGAGACGGCGCGTGGATCGATCGGGGCTTAGGAGACGGCGCGTGGACCATTTGGAGCTTAGGACACAGCCCGAGGACCGATCGGGGCTCAGGAAGCGACGCATAGACCGATCGTGGCTCCGAGACGGCGCGTGGAGGCATCGGGGCTAAGAAGACGACGCAGGGACCGAGCGGGGCTCAGGAGATGGCGCGAGGAGCGATAGGCGCTCAGGAGAAGACGCGTCAATTGATCGGGGCTCAGAAATCGGCGCGTGGATATATCGGGGCTCAGGAGACGACGCGTGGATCGATCGGGGCTCAGGAAACGACGCGTCGACCGATCGGGGCTCAGAAGACGGCGCGCGGACCGACCGGGGATCAGGAGGATACGCCTGGACCGATCGACGCTCGGCGACGGCGTGTGGACCGATCGAGGCTCGGAGACGACGCGTGTACGGATCGGGGATTCGGGAACGACGCGTGGAACGATCCGGGCTCAGGAGACGACGCCTTGACCGACCGCGGCTCGGCGACTGCGGGTGGACGGATCGGGGCTCAGGAGACGGCGCGAGGGCCGATCGGGGCTCGGAGACGGCGCGTTAACCGATCGGGGCTCGGACACGACGCTTGTACGGATCGGGGCTTGGTGACGGAGCGTTGACCGATCGCGGTTTACAGACGGCCCGTGGACGGATCGGGGCTTAGGAGACGGCGTGTGGACCGATCGGGGCTCAGGAGACGGCGCATAGACCGATCGAGGCTCGTAAATGACGCGTCAACCGATCGGGGCTTAGGAGACGATGCGGGGATCGATCGGGGCTCGGCGACTGCGCGTGGACCGACTGGAGCTCAGGAGGTTGCTCGTGAACCAATTGGGGTTCGGGCGACGGCGCGTGGACCGATGGGGATCAGGAGACGGTGCGCGGACCGATCGGCGCTCGGAGACGGGGCCTGGACCGACCGGGGCTCAGGACACCGCGCGTGGACTCATCGGGGCTCGGAGACGGCGCGTGGAACGATCGGGGCTCGGAGTCGGCGCGTTAACCGATCGGCGCTTAGGAGACGATGCGTGGACCGATCGGGGCTCGGAGACGGCGCGTGGACCGACCGGGGCTCAGGAGGATACGCCTGGACCGATCGGGGCTCGGCGACGGCGCGTGGACCGATCGAGGCTCGGAGACGACGCGTGTACGGATCGGAGATTCGGGGACGACGCGTGGAACGATCGAGGCTCAGGAGACCGCGCGTGGACCGATCGGGGCTCGGAGACGGCGCGTGGAACGATCGGGGCTCGGGTGACGGCGCGTGGACCGATCGGGGCTCAGGAAGCGGCGCCTGGACCGATCGTGGCTCGGAGACGGCGCGAGGAGGCATCTGGGCTTAGAAGACGACGCGTGGATCGATCGGGGCTCGGAGACGGCGCGTGAACCGACCGGGGCTCAGGAGGCCGCGCGTGGACCTATCGAGGCTCGGCGACGGCGCGTGGACCGATCGGGGCTCGGCGGCTGCGCGTGGACGTATCGGGGTTCAGGAGACGGCGCGTGAACCGATCGGGGCTCGGAGACGGCACGTGGACCGATCAGGGCTCAGGAGACGGCGCGTGGACCGATCGGGGCTCGGAGACGGCGCGTTAACCGATCGCGGCTTAGGAGGCCCCGCGTGGACTGATCGAGGCTCGGCGACGGCGCGTGGACCGATCGGGGCTCGGAGACGACGCGTGTACGGATCAGGGCTTGGTGACGGCGCGTTTACCGATAGCAGCTCGGAGACGGCCCGTGGACGGATCGCGGCTTAGGAGACGGCGCGTGGAACGATCGGGGCTCAGGAGACGGCGCGTGGACCGGTCGAGGCTCGGAGACGGCACGTGGACCGATCGCGGCTTAGGAGAAGGCGCGTGGACCGATCGGGGCTTAGGAGACGGCGCGTGGACCGATCGGGGCTCGGAGATGGCGCGTGGAACGATCGGGGCTCAGGAGACGGCGCGTGAACCGATCGGTGCTCGGAGACGGCGCGTGGACCGATCGGGGCTTAGGAGACGGCGCGTGGACCGATTGGGGCTTAGGAGACAGCGCGTGGACCGATCGGGGCTCAGGAAGCGACGCCTAGACCGATCGTGGCTCGGATACGGCGCGTGGAGGCATC
Organism: Netelia fuscicornis; assembly: GCA_946811545.1. NCBI lineage: Eukaryota > Metazoa > Arthropoda > Insecta > Hymenoptera > Ichneumonidae > Netelia > Netelia fuscicornis. The sequence goes on along the minus strand of OX328011.1, from coordinate 35,723,082 downwards.
GGGGCTAAGAAGACCACGCAGGGACCGAGCGGGGCTCAGGTGACGGCGCGAGGAGCGATCGGGGCTCAGGAGAAGACGCGTCAATTGATCGGGGCTCAGAAATCGGCGCGTGGAGCGATCGGGGCTTAGGAGACGACGCGTGGATCGATCAGGGCTCAGGAAACGACGCGTCGACCGATCGGGGATCAGGAGGTTGCGCGTGGAACGATCGGGGCTCAGGAGACGGCGCTTGAACTTATCGGCGCTCGGCGACGGCGCGTGGACCGATCGGGGCTCGGAGACGACGCGTGGACCGATGGGGGCTCGGATACGGCGCGTGAAGCAACCGGGGCTCAGGAGGCCGCGCGTGGACCGATCATGGCTCGGCGACGGCGCGTGGACCGATCGGGGTTCGGATACGACGCGTGGACCGATCAGGGCTCGGAAACAGCGCGTGGACCAACCGGGGCTGAGGCGGTTGCGCGTGGACCAATTGGGGTTCGGCGACGGCGCGTGGACCGATCCGGGCTCAGGAGACGGCGCGTGGACCGATCGGGGCTCGGAGACGGCGCGTGGAGCGATCGGGGCTCAGGAGACGGCGCGTGAACCGATCGGCGAACGGAGACGGCGCGTGGACCGATCGGGGCTCAGGAGGATACGCCTGGACCGATCGGGGCTCGGCGACGGCGCGTGGCCCGATCGGGGCTCAGGAGACGGTGCGTGGACCGATTGGGGTTCGGGTACTGCGCGTGAACCAACCGGGGCTCAGGAGGCCGCGCGTGGACCGATCGCGGCTCGTGCGACGGCGCGTGCTACGATCGGCGCTCGGAGACGGCGCTGACCGATCGTGGCTTAGGAGAAGGCGCGTGGAACGATCGGGGCTCGGAGACGGCGCGTGGAACGATCGGGGCTCCGAGTCGGCGTGTTAACCGATCGGGGCTTAGGAGACGATGCGTGGACCGATCGGGGCTCGGAGACGGCGCGTGGACCGACCGGGGCTCAGGAGGATACGCCTGGACCGATCGGGGCTCGGCGACGGCCCGTGGACCGATCGAGGCTCGGAGACGACGCGTGTACGGATCGAGGATTCGGGGACGACGCGTGGAACGATCCGGGCTCAGGAGACGGCGCGTGGACCGATCGGGGCTCGGAGACCGCGCGTGGAACGATCGGGGCTCAGGTGACGGCGCGTGTACGGATCGGCGCTCGGAGACGGCGCGTGGACCGATCGTGGCTTAGGAGAAGGCGCGTGGAACGATCGGGGCTTAGGAGACGATACGTGGACCGATCGGGGCACAGGAGACGGCGCGTGGACCGATCGGGGTTTAGGAGACGACGCGTGGACCGATCGGGGCTCGGAGACGGCGCGTGGACCGATCGGGACTTAGGAGACGACGAGTGGACCGATCGGGGCTTAGGAGACGATACGTGGACCGATCGGGGCTCAGGAGACGGCGCGTGGACCGGTCGGGGCTTAGGAGACTCACGTTGATCGATTGGGGCTCCGGAGACGGCGCGTGGACCGATCGGGGCTTAGGGGACGACGCGTGGACCGATCGGGGCTCGGAGACGGCACGTGGACCGATCGGGGCTTAGGAGACTCACGTTGATCGATTGGGGCTCCGGAGGCGGCGCGTGGACCGATCGGGGCTTAGGAGACTACGCGTGTACCTATCGGGGCTCAGGAGACTGCGCGTGGACCGATTGGGCATCAGGAGACGGCGCGTCGATGGATCGGGGCTTGGGGAACGACGCGTGGACCGATCGGGGCTCAGGAGACGGCGCTTGAACTTATCGGCGTTCAGATACGGCACATGGACCGATCGGGGCTTAGGATACGGCGCGTGGACCGATCGTGGCTCAGGAAGCGATGCCTGGACCGATCGTGGCTCGGAGACGGCGTATGGACCGATCGGAGCTCGGACACGACGCGTGGACCGATCGGGGCTCAGGAGACGGCGCGAGGAGCGATCGGGCTCAGGAGAAGACGCGTCAATTGATCGTGGCTCAGGAGACGACGCGTCGACGGATCGGGGCTTAGGAGACGACGCTTGGACCGATCGGGGCTTAGGAGACGACGCGTGGACGGATCGGGGCTCAGGAGACGGCGCGTGGACCGACCGGGGCTCAGGAGGCGACGCGTGGACCCATCGGGGCTCGGAGACGGCGTGTGGACCGATCGGGGCTTAGGAGACGACGCGTGGACCGATCGGGGTTTAGGAGAGGACGCGTCGACCGATCGGGGCACAGGAGACGGCGCGTGGACCGATCGGGGCTTAGGAGACGACGCGTGGACCGATCGTGGCTCGGAGACGGCGTGAGGAGGCATCTGGGCTTAGAAGACGACGCGTGGATCGATCGGGGCTCGGAGACGGCGCGTGAACCGACCGGGGCTCAGGAGGCCGCGCGTGGACCGATCGAGGCTCGGCGACGGCGCGTGTACCGATCGGGGCTCGGCGACTGCGTGTGGACGTATCGGGGTTCAGGAGACGGCGCGTGGACCGATTGGGGCTCAGGAGACGGCGCGTGCACCGATCGGGGCCCAGAGACGGGTCGTGGACAGATTGGGGCTTAGGAGACGGCGCGTGGACCGACTGGGGCTCAGGAGGTTGCGCGTGGAACGATCGGGGCTCAGGAGACGGCGCTTGAACTTATCGGCGCTCGGAGACGGCGTGTGGACCGATCGGAGCTCGGAGACGACGCGTGGACCGATCGGGGCTCAGGAGACGGCGCGAAGAGCGATCGGGCTCAGGAGAAGACGCGTCAATTGATCGTGGCTCAGGAGACGACGCGTGGATCGATCGGGGCTCAGAAGACGACGCGTCGACCGATCGGGGCTCAGGAGACGGCGCGTGGATCGTTCGCGGCTCGAAGACGCCGCGTGGAACGATCGGGGCTCAGGAGACGGCGCTTGAACTTATCGGCGCTCGGAGACGGCGCGTGGACCGATCGGGGCTTAGGATACGGCGCATGGACCGATCGGGGCTCAGGAAGCGGCGCCTGGACCGATCGTGGCTCGGAGTCGGCGCGTGGAGGCATCGGGGCTAAGAAGACGACGCATGGACCGATCGGGGCTCAGGAAACGGCGTGTGGACCGATCGGGGTTTAGGAGACGACGCGTGGACGGATCGGGGCTCGGAGACGGCGCGTGGACCGATCGGGACTTAGGAGACGACGAGTGGACCGATCGGGGCTTAGGAGACGATACGTGGACCGATCGGGGCTCAGGAGACGGCGCGTGGACCGGTCGGGGCTTAGGAGACTCACGTTGATCGATGGGGCTCCGGAGGCGGCGCGTGGACCGATCGGGGCTTAGGAGACTACGCGTGTACCTATTGGGGCTCAGGAGACAGCGCGTGGACCGATTGGGCATCAGGAGACGGCGCGTCGATGGATCGGGGCTTGGGGAACGACGCGTGGACCGATCGGGGCTCAGGAGACGGCGCGTGGATCGATCGGGGCTTGGAGACGGCGCGTGGAACGATCGGGCCTCAGGAGACGGCGCGTGAAATGATCGGCGCTCGGAGACGGCGCGTGGACCGATCGTGGCTTAGGAGAAGGCGCGTGGAACGATCAGGGCTCAGGAGGCCGCGCGTGGACCGATCATGGCTCGGCGACGGCGCGTGGACCGATCGGGGTTCGGATACGACGCGTGGACCGATCAGGGCTCGGAAACAGCGCGTGGACCAACCGGGGCTGAGGCGGTTGCGCGTGGACCAATTGGGGTTCGGCGACGGCGCGTGGACCGATCCGGGCTCAGGAGACGGCGCGTGGACCGATCGGGGCTCGGAGACGGCGCGTGGAGCGATCGGGGCTCAGGAGACGGCGCGTGAACCGATCGGCGAACGGAGACGGCGCGTGGACCGATCGGGGCTCAGGAGGATACGCCTGGACCGATCGGGGCTCGGCGACGGCGCGTGGCCCGATCGGGGCTCAGGAGACGGTGCGTGGACCGATTGGGGTTCGGGTACTGCGCGTGAACCAACCGGGGCTCAGGAGGCCGCGCGTGGACCGATCGCGGCTCGTGCGACGGCGCGTGCTACGATCGGCGCTCGGAGACGGCGCTGACCGATCGTGGCTTAGGAGAAGGCGCGTGGAACGATCGGGGCTCGGAGACGGCGCGTGGAACGATCGGGGCTCCGAGTCGGCGTGTTAACCGATCGGGGCTTAGGAGACGATGCGTGGACCGATCGGGGCTCGGAGACGGCGCGTGGACCGACCGGGGCTCAGGAGGATACGCCTGGACCGATCGGGGCTCGGCGACGGCCCGTGGACCGATCGAGGCTCGGAGACGACGCGTGTACGGATCGAGGATTCGGGGACGACGCGTGGAACGATCCGGGCTCAGTAGACGGCGCGTGGACCGATCGGGGCTCGGAGACCGCGCGTGGAACGATCGGGGCTCAGGTGACGGCGCGTGTACGGATCGGCGCTCGGAGACGGCGCGTGGACCGATCGTGGCTTAGGAGAAGGCGCGTGGAACGATCGGGGCTTAGGAGACGATACGTGGACCGATCGGGGCACAGGAGACGGCGCGTGGACCGATCGGGGTTTAGGAGACGACGCGTGGACCGATCGGGGCTCGGAGACGGCGCGTGGACCGATCGGGACTTAGGAGACGACGAGTGGACCGATCGGGGCTTAGGAGACGATACGTGGACCGATCGGGGCTCAGGAGACGGCGCGTGGACCGGTCGGGGCTTAGGAGACTCACGTTGATCGATTGGGGCTCCGGAGACGGCGCGTGGACCGATCGGGGCTTAGGGGACGACGCGTGGACCGATCGGGGCTCGGAGACGGCACGTGGACCGATCGGGGCTTAGGAGACTCACGTTGATCGATTGGGGCTCCGGAGGCGGCGCGTGGACCGATCGGGGCTTAGGAGACTACGCGTGTACCTATCGGGGCTCAGGAGACTGCGCGTGGACCGATTGGGCATCAGGAGACGGCGCGTCGATGGATCGGGGCTTGGGGAACGACGCGTGGACCGATCGGGGCTCAGGAGACGGCGCTTGAACTTATCGGCGTTCAGATACGGCCCATGGACCGATCGGGGCTTAGGATACGGCGCGTGGACCGATCGTGGCTCAGGAAGCGATGCCTGGACCGATCGTGGCTCGGAGACGGCGTATGGACCGATCGGAGCTCGGACACGACGCGTGGACCGATCGGGGCTCAGGAGACGGCGCGAGGAGCGATCGGGCTCAGGAGAAGACGCGTCAATTGATCGTGGCTCAGGAGACGACGCGTCGACGGATCGGGGCTTAGGAGACGACGCGTGTACCGATCGGGGCTTAGGAGACGACGCGTGGACGGATCGGGGCTCAGGAGACGGCGCGTGGACCGACCGGGGCTCAGGAGGCGACGCGTGGACCCATCGGGGCTCGGAGACGGCGTGTGGACCGATCGGGGCTTAGGAGACGACGCGTGGACCGATCGGGGTTTAGGAGAGGACGCGTCGACCGATCGGGGCACAGGAGACGGCGCGTGGACCGATCGGGGCTTAGGAGACGACGCGTGGACCGATCGTGGCTCGGAGACGGCGTGAGGAGGCATCTGGGCTTAGAAGACGACGCGTGGATCGATCGGGGCTCGGAGACGGCGCGTGAACCGACCGGGGCTCAGGAGGCCGCGCGTGGACCGATCGAGGCTCGGCGACGGCGCGTGTACCGATCGGGGCTCGGCGACTGCGTGTGGACGTATCGGGGTTCAGGAGACGGCGCGTGGACCGATTGGGGCTCAGGAGACGGCGCGTGCACCGATCGGGGCCCAGAGACGGGTCGTGGACAGATTGGGGCTTAGGAGACGGCGCGTGGACCGACTGGGGCTCAGGAGGTTGCGCGTGGAACGATCGGGGCTCAGGAGACGGCGCTTGAACTTATCGGCGCTCGGAGACGGCGTGTGGACCGATCGGAGCTCGGAGACGACGCGTGGACCGATCGGGGCTCAGGAGACGGCGCGAAGAGCGATCGGGCTCAGGAGAAGACGCGTCAATTGATCGTGGCTCAGGAGACGACGCGTGGATCGATCGGGGCTCAGAAGACGACGCGTCGACCGATCGGGGCTCAGGAGACGGCGCGTGGATCGTTCGCGGCTCGAAGACGCCGCGTGGAACGATCGGGGCTCAGGAGACGGCGCTTGAACTTATCGGCGCTCGGAGACGGCGCGTGGACCGATCGGGGCTTAGGATACGGCGCATGGACCGATCGGGGCTCAGGAAGCGGCGCCTGGACCGATCGTGGCTCGGAGTCGGCGCGTGGAGGCATCGGGGCTAAGAAGACGACGCATGGACCGATCGGGGCTCAGGAAACGGCGTGTGGACCGATCGGGGTTTAGGAGACGACGCGTGGACGGATCGGGGCTCGGAGACGGCGCGTGGACCGATCGGGACTTAGGAGACGACGAGTGGACCGATCGGGGCTTAGGAGACGATACGTGGACCGATCGGGGCTCAGGAGACGGCGCGTGGACCGGTCGGGGCTTAGGAGACTCACGTTGATCGATGGGGCTCCGGAGGCGGCGCGTGGACCGATCGGGGCTTAGGAGACTACGCGTGTACCTATTGGGGCTCAGGAGACAGCGCGTGGACCGATTGGGCATCAGGAGACGGCGCGTCGATGGATCGGGGCTTGGGGAACGACGCGTGGACCGATCGGGGCTCAGGAGACGGCGCGTGGATCGATCGGGGCTTGGAGACGGCGCGTGGAACGATCGGGCCTCAGGAGACGGCGCGTGAAATGATCGGCGCTCGGAGACGGCGCGTGGACCGATCGTGGCTTAGGAGAAGGCGCGTGGAACGATCAGGGCTCAGGAGACGGCGCGTGGAGCGATCGGGGCTCAGGAGACGGCGCGTGAACCAATCGGCGCTCCGAGACGGCGCGTGGACCGATCGGGGATGAGGAGAAGGCGTGTGGACCGGTCGGGGCTTAGGAAACGGCGCGTGGACCGATCGGGGCCCGGAGACGGGGCGTGGAACGATCGGGGCTCAGGTGACGGCGCGTGAACCGATCGGCGCTCGGAGACGGCGCGTGGACCGATCGGGGCTTAGCAGGAGGCGCTTGGACCGATCGGGGCTTAGGACACGGCGCGTGGACCGATCGGAGCTCGGAGTCGGCGCGTGGACCGATCGGGGCTCAGGAGACGGCGCGAGGAGCGATCGGGCTCAGGAGAAGACGCGTCAATTGATCGTGGCTCAGGAGACGACGCGTCGACGGATCGGGGCTTAGGAGACGACGCGTGGACCGATCGGGGCGTAGGAGACGACGCGTGGACCGATCGGGGCTCGGAGACGGCACGTGGACCGATCGGGGCTTAGGAGACTACGCGTGTACCTATCGGGGCTAAGGAGACTGCGCGCTGACCGATTGGGCATCAGGAGACGGCGCGTCGATGGATCGGGGCTTGGGGAACGACGCGTGGACCGATCGGGGCTCAGGAGACGGCGCGTGGATCGATCGGGGCTCGGATACGGCGCGTGGAACGATCGGGACTCAGGAGACAGCGCGTGAAATGATCGGCGCTCGGAGACGGCGCGTGGAGCGATTGGGGCTTAGGAGGCGGCGCGTGGACCGATCGGGGCTAATGAAGCGGCGCCTGGACCGATCGTGGCTCGGAAACGGCGCGTGGAGGCATCTGGGCTTACAAGACGACGCGTGGATCGATCGGGGCTCGGAGACGGCGCGTGAACCAGTCGGGGCTTAGGAGACGACGCGAGGACCGATCGAGGCTCGGAGACGACGCGCGGACCTATCGGGGCTCGGAAACGGCGCGTGGACCGATCGGGGCTCGGAGACGACGCGTGTACGGATCGGGGCTTGGTGACGGAGTGTGGACCGATCGGGGCTCACGAAGCGGCGCCTGAACCGATCCTGGCTCGGAGACGGCGAGAGGAGGCATCTGGTCTTAGAAGACGACGCGTGGATCGATCGGGGCTCGGAGACGGCGCGTGAACCGACCGGGGCTCAGGAGGCCGCGCGTGGACCGATCCAGGCTCGGCGACGGCGCGTGGACCGATCGGGGCTCGGCGACTGCGTGTGGACGTATCGGGGTTCAGTAGACGGCGCGTGGACCGATCGGGGCTCAGGAGACGGCGCGTGCACCGATCGGGGCCCAGAGACGGGTCGTGGACAGATTGGGGCTTAGGAGACGGCGCGTGGACCGACTGGGGCTCAGGAGGTTGCGCGTGGACGAATTGGGGTTCGGCGACGGCGCGTGGACCGCCGGGGCTCAGGAGACCGCGCGTGGACCCATCGGGGCGCGGAGACGGCGCGTGAACCGACCGGGGCTCAGGAGACGGCACGTGGTCCGATCGGGCTCGGAGCCGGCGCGTGAACCGATCGGGGCTCAGGAGGCCGCGCGTGGACCGATCGAGGCTCGGACACGCCGCGTGGAACGATCGGGGCTCAGGAGACGGCGCTTGAACTTATCGGCGCTCGGAGACGGCGTGTGGACCGATCAGAGCTCGGAGACGACGCGTGGACCGATCGGGGCTCAGGAGACGGCGCGAGGAGCGATCGGGCTCAGGAGAAGACGCGTCAATTGATCGTGGCTCAGGAGACGACGCGTGGATCGATCGAGGCTCAGAAGACGACGCGTCGACCGATCGGGGCTCAGGAGACGGCGCGTGGATCGATCGAGGCTCGAAGACGCCGCGTGGAACGATCGGGGCTCAGGAGACGGCGCGTGAACCGATCGGCGCTCGGAGACGGCGCGTGGAACGATCGGGGCTCAGGAGACGGCGCGTGAAATGATCGGCGCTCGGAGACGGCGCGTGGACCGATCCGGGCTCAGGAGACGGCGCGTGGACCGATCCGGGCTCAGGAGACGGCGCGTGGACCGATCCGGGCTCAGGAGACGGCGCGTGGACCGATCGGGGCTCGGAGACGGCGCGTGAACTGACCGCGGCTCTGGAGGCCGCGCGTGGACCGATCGAGGCTCAGCAGGCCACGCCTGGACCGATCGGGGCTCCGCGACGGCGCGTGGTCCGATCGAGGCTCGGAGACGACGCGTGTACGGATCGGGGATTCGGCGATGACGCGTGGACCGATCCGGGCTCAGGAGACGGCGCGTGGAACGATCGGGGCTCAGGAGACGGCGCGTGAACCGATCAGCGCTCGGAGACGTCGCGTGGACCGATAGGGGCTTAGGAGACGGCGCGTGGACCTATCGGGTCTCGGAGACAGGGCGTGGAATGATCGGGGCTCAGGAGATGGCGCGTGAAATGATCGGCGCTCTGAGACGGCGCGTAGACCGATTGGGGCTTACGAGACAGCGCGTGGACCGATCGGGGCTCAAGAAGCCGCACCTGGACCGATCGTGGCTCGGAGACGGCGCGTGGAGGCATCGGGGCTAAGAAGACGACGCATGGATCGAGCGGGGCTCAGGAGACGGCGCGAGGAGCAATCGGGGCTCGGAGACGGCGCGTGGACCGTTCGGGGCTTAGGAGACGACGCGTGGACCGATCGGGGCGTAGGAGACGATACGTGGACTGATCGGGGCTCAGGAGACGGCGCGTGGACCGACTGGGGCTCAGGAGGATGCCCGTGGACGAATTGGGGTTCGGCGACGGCGGGGGGACCGACCGGGGCTCAGGAGACCGCGCGTGGACCCATCAGTGCTCGGAGACGGGGCGTGAACCGACCGGGGCTCGGAGACGACGCGTGTACGGATCGGGGCTTGGTGACGGAGCGTGGACCGATCGGGGCTCACGAAGAGGCGCCTGAACCGATCGTGGCTCGGAGACGGCGTGTGGACTGATCGGAGCTCGGAGACGACGCGTGGATCGATCGGGGCTCAGGAGACGGCGCGAGGAGTGATCGGGCTCAGGAGAAGACGCGTCAATTGATCGTGGCTCAGGAGACGACGCGTCGACGGATCGAGGCTTAGGAGACGACGCGTGGACCGATCGGGGCTTAGGAGACGACGCGTGGACCGATCGGGGCTCAGGAGACGGCGCGTGGACCTACCGGGGCTCAGGAGGGGACGCGTAGACCCATCGGGGCTCGGAGACGGCGTGTGGACCGATCGGGGCTTTGGAGACGACGCGTGGACCGATCGGGGCTCAGGAGACGGCGCGTGGACCGATCGGTGCTCGGAGACGGCGCGTTGGACGATCGGGGCTCAGGAGACGGCGCGTGGACGGATCGGGGCTCAGGAGACAGCGCGTGGGCCGATCGGGGCTCAGGAGACGGCGGGCGGACCGACCGGGGCTCAGGAGACTCGTGTGGATCGATCGGGGCTCCGGAGGCGCCGCGTGGATCGATGGGGATCAGGAGACGGTGCGTGGACCGATCGGGGCTCGGAGACGGCGCGTGGACCGTTCGGGGCTTAGGACACCGCGCGTGGACCCATCGGGGCTCGGAGACGGCGCGTGAACCGACTGGGGCTCAGGAGGTTGCGCGTGGACGAATTGGGGTTCGGCGACGGCGCGTGGACCGACCGGGGCTCACGAGGCCGCGCGTGGACCGATCGAGGCTCGGCGACCGCGCGTGGACCGATCGGGGCTCAGGAGACGGCGCGCGCATCGACCGGGGCTCAGGAGCCTTGCGTGGGCCGATCATGGCTCGGCGACGGCGCGTGGACGGATCGGGGCTCGGAGACGACGCGTGGACCGATGGGGGCTCGGATACGGCGCGTGAACCAACCGGGGCTCAGGAGGTCGCGCGTGGACCGATCGCGGCTCGGTGACGGCGCGTGGACCGATCGGGGTTCAGGAGGCCGCGCGTGGACCGATCGCGGCTCGGCGACGGCGCGTGGACCGATCGGGGCTCAGGAGGCCGCGCGTGGACCGATCATGGCTCGGCGACGGCGCGTGGACCAATCGGTGCTCGGAGACGACGCGTAGACCGATCGGGGCTCGGAGACAGCGCGTGGACCGACTGGGGCTCAGGCGGTTGCGCGTGGACCGATCAGGGCGCGGAGACGGCGCGTTAACCGACCGGGGCTCAGGAGACGACGCGTCGACCGGTCGGGGCTTAGGAGACGAAGCCTGGACCGATCGGGGCTTAGGAGGCGGCGTGTGGAACGATCGGGGCTCAGAATACGGCGCGTGAACCGATCGGCGCTCGGAGACGGCGCGTCGACCGATCGGGGTTCGGAGACGGCACGAGGACCGTGTGGGGCTTAGGGGACGATGCGTGGGCCGATCGGGGCTCAGCAGACTGCGCGTGGATGGATCGGGGCTTAGGGAACGACGCGTGGACCGATCGGGGCTCAGGAGACGGCGCGTAGACCGATCGGGGCTCGGAAACGACGCGTTAACCGAGCGGGGCTTAGGAGACGATATGTGGACCGATCGGGGCTCGGAGACAGCGCGTGTACCGACTGGGGCTTAGGAGGTTGCGCGTGGACCAATTGGGGTTCGGCGACGGCGCGTGGACCGACCGGCGCTCAGGAGACGGCGCGTGGATGAACCGTGGCTTAGAATGCGGCACACGGACCGATCGGGGCTCCGAGACGGCGTGTGGACCGATCGGGGATCAGGAAACGGTACGTGGAGCGATCGGGGTTCAGGAGGCGGCGCGTGGATCAATCGGGGCTCAGGAGGCGACGCGTCGACGGATCGGGGATTCGGGGACGACGCGTGGAACGATCCGGGCTCAGGAGACGGCGCCTGGACCGACCGCGGCTCGGCGACTGCGCGTGGACGGATCGGGGCTCAGGAGACGGCGCGAGGGCCGATCGGGGCTCGGAGACGGCGCGTTAACCGATCGGGGCTTAGGAGACGATGCGTGGACCGATCGGGCCTCGTAGACGGCGCGTGGAACGATCGGAGCAAAGGAGACGGCGCGTGAACCGATCGGCGCTCGGAGACGGCGCGTGGACCGACCGCGGCTCGGCGACTGCGCGTGGACGGATCGGGGCTCAGGAGACGGCGCGAGGGCCGATCGGGGCTCGGAGACGGCGCGTTAACCGATCGGGGCTCGGACACGACGCTTGTACGGATCGGGGCTTGGTGACGGAGCGTTGACCGATCGCGGTTTACAGACGGCCCGTGGACGGATCGGGGCTTAGGAGACGGCGTGTGGACCGATCGGGGCTCAGGAGACGGCGCATAGACCGATCGAGGCTCGTAAATGACGCGTCAACCGATCGGGGCTTAGGAGACGATGCGGGGATCGATCGGGGCTCGGCGACTGCGCGTGGACCGACTGGAGCTCAGGAGGTTGCTCGTGAACCAATTGGGGTTCGGGCGACGGCGCGTGGACCGATGGGGATCAGGAGACGGTGCGCGGACCGATCGGGGCTCGGAGACGGCGCGTCGACCGATCGGGGTTCGGAGACGGCACGAGGACCGTCTGGGGCTTAGGAGACGATGCGTGGACCAATCGTGGCTCAGGAGACTGCGCGTGGATGGATCGGGGCTTAGGGAAGGACGCGTGGACCGATCGGGGCTCAGGAGACGGCGCATAGACCGATCGGAGCTCGGAAACGACGCGTTAACCGAGCGGGGCTTAGGAGACGATACGTAGACCGATCGGGGCTCGGAGACAGCGCGTGTACCGACTGGGGCTTAGGAGGTTGCGCGTGGACCAATTGGGGTTCGGCGACGGCGCGTGGACCGACCGGGGCTCAGGAGATGGCGCGTGGATGGACCGTGGCTTAGAATGCGGCACGCGGACCGATCGGGGCTCGGAGACGGCGTGTGGACCGATCGGGGATCAGGAAACGGCACGTGGAGCGATCGGGGCTCAGGAGGCGGCCCGTGGATCAATCGGGGCTCAGGAGGCGACGCGTCGACGGATCGGGGCTTAGGAGAAGACGCGTGGACCGATCGGGTATTAGGATACGGCGCGTGGACCGATCGGGGCTCAGGAAGCGGCGCCTGGACCGATCGTGGCTTGGAGACGGCGCGTGGAGGCATCGGGGCTAAGAAGACGACGCATGGACCGATCGGGGCTCAGGAAACGGCGTGTGGACCCATCGGAGCTCGGAGACGACGCGTGGACCGATCGGGGCTCAGGAGACGGCGCGAGGAGCGATCGGGCTCAGGAAAAGACGCGTCAATTGATCGTGGCTCAGGAGACGACGCGTCGACGGATCGAGGCTTAGGAGACGACGCGTGGACCGATCGGTGCTTAGGAGACGACGGGTGGACCGATCGGGGCTCAGGAGACGGCGCGTGGACCGACCGGGGCTCAGGAGGCGACGCGTAGACCCATCGGGGCTCGGAGACGGCGTGTGGGCCGATCGGGGCTTAGGAGAAGACGCGTGGACCGATCGGGTATTAGGGGACGACGCGTGGACCGATCGGTGCTCAGGAGACGGCGCGAGGAGCGATCGGGCTCAGGAGAAGACGCGTCAATTGATCGTGGCTCAGGAGACGACGCGTCGACGGATCGAGGCTTAGGAGACGACGCCTGGACCGATCGTGGCTCGGAGACGGCGCGTGGAGGCATCTGGGCTTACAAGACGACGCGTGGATCGATCGGGGCTCGGAGACGGCGCGTGAACCGACCAGGGCTCAGGATACGGCGCGTGGACCAGTCGGGGCTTAGGAGACGACGCGAGGACCGATCGAGGCTCGGAGACGACGCGTGTGAGGATCGGGGATTCGAGGACGACGCGTGGACCGATCCGGGCTCAGGAGACGGCGCGTGGACCGATCGGGGATCGGAAGCGGCGTGTGGAACGATCGGGGCTTAGGAGACGGCGCGTGAACCGATCGGCGCTCGGAGACGGCGCGTGGACCGATCGGGGCTTAGGAGAAGGCGCGTGGACCGATCGGGGCTTAGGAGACGGCGCGTGCACCGATCGGGGCTCGGAGAAGGCGCGTGGACCGATCGTGGCTCAGGAAGCGGCGCCTGGACCGATCGTGGGCCGGCGACGGCGCGAGAAGGCATCTGGGCTTACAAGACGACGCGTGGATCGATCGGGGCTCGGAGACGGCGCATGAACCGACCGGGGCTCAGGAGACGGCGCGTGGACTGATCGGGGCTCGGAGACGGCGCGTTAACCGATCGGGGCTCAGGAGACGATGCGTGGACCGATCGGGGCTCGGAGACGGCGCGTGGACCGACCGGGGCTAAGGAGGCCGCGCGTGGATCGATCGGGGCTCAGGAGGCGGCGCGTAGACCCATCGGGGCTCGGAGACGGCACGTGGACCGATCAGGGCTTAGGAGACGACGCGTGGACCGATCGGGGCTCAGGAGACGGCGCGTGGACCGATCGGTGCTCGGAGACGGCGCGTGGACCGATTGTGGCTTACGAGACGGCGCGTGGATCGATCGGGGCTCAGGAGACGGCGTGAGGTGCGATCGGGGCTCGGAGACGGCGCGTGGACCGATCGGGGCTTAGGAGACGACGCGTGGACCGATTGGGGCGTAGGACGCGACGCGTGTACCTATCGGGGCTCACGAGACGGCGCGTGGAACGATCGGGGCTCAGGAGACGGCGCCTGGACCGGTCGGGGCTTAGGAGACGACGCCTAGACCGATCGGGGCTTAGGAGGCGGCGTGTGGAACGATCGGGGATCAGGAGACGGCGCGTGCACCGATCGGCGCTCGGAGACGACGCGTCGACCGATCGGGGCTGAGGAGACGACGCGTGGACCGATCGGGGCTTAGGAGAAAACGCGTGGACCGATCGGGGCTCAGTAAGCGGCGCCTGCACCGATCGTGGTTGGGAGACGGCGTATGGAGGCATCTGGGCTTAGAAGACGACGCGTGGACCGATCGGGGCTCACGAAACGGCGTGTGGACCGACCGAGGCTCAGGAGGCCGCGCGTGGACTGATCGGGGCGGGGAGACGGTGCGTTAACCGATCGGGGCTTAGGAGACGATGCGTGGACCGATCGGGGCTCGGAGACGGCGCGTGGACCGACCGGGGCTAAGGAGGCCGCGCGTGGACCTATCGAGGCTTAGGAGCCGACGCGTGGACCGATCGGGACTAAGGAGATGGCGCGTGGACCGAACGGGGCTCGGAGACGACGCGTGGAACGATCGGAGCACAGGAGACGGCGCGTGAACCGATCGGCGCTCGGAGACGGCGCGTGGATCGATCGGGGCTTAGGAGAAGGCGCGTGGACCGATCGGGGCTTAGGAGACGATTCGTGGACCGATCGGGGCTCGGAGACGGCGCGTGGACCGACCGGGGCTAAGCAGGCCGCGCGTGGACCGATAGAGGCTTAGGAGCCGACGCGTGGACCGATCGGGGCTCGGAGACGGTGCGTGGACCGATCGGGGCTCAGGAGACGGAGCGTCAACCGATCGGCGCTCGGAGACGGCGCGTGGACCGATCGGGGCTTAGGAGACGGCGCGTGGACCGATCGGAGATCAGGAGATGACGCGTGGACCGATCGGGGTTGTGGAAGCGGCGCACGGACCGATCGTGGCTCGGAGACGGCGCGTGGAGGCATCGGGGCTTTGAAGACGACGCATGGACCGAGCGGGGCTCAGAAGACGGCGCGAGGAGCGATCGGGGCTCCGGAGAAGACGCGTCAATTGATCGGGGCTCAGGAGACGACGCGTGGACCGATCGGGGCTCAGACGGTTGAGCGTGGACCAATTGGGGTTCGGCGACGGCGCGTGGACCGATCCGGGCTCAGGATACGGCGCGTGGACCGATCGGGGCTCGGAGACGGCGCGTGGAGCGATCGGGGCTCAGGAGACGGTGCGTGGACCGATTGGGCCTCGGATACGGCGCGTGAAGCAACCGGGGCTCAGGAGGCCGCGCGTGGACCGATCGCGGCTCGTGCGACGGCGCGTACACCGATCGGCGCTCGGAGACGGCGCTGACCGATCGTGGCTTAGGAGAAGGCGCGTGGAACGATCGGGGTTCAGGAGACGGCGCGTGGACCGATTGGGGCTCGGAGACGGCGCGTTAACCGATTGGGGCTTAGGAGACGATGCGTAGATCGATCGGGGCTCAGGATCCTCGCGTGGATCGATCGGGGCTCCGGAGGCGCCTCGTGGACCCATGGGGATCAGGAGACAGTGCGTGGACCCATCGGGGCTCGGAGACGGCGCGTGGACTGATCGGGGCGCAGGAGGCGGCGCGTGGACCGATTGGGGCGCAGGAGGCGGTGCGTGGACCGATTGGGGCTTAGGAGACGGCGCGTGGACCGATCGGGGCTCAGGAGACTAGCGCGGATCGATCGGGGCTCAGGAGGCAACGCGGGGACCCATCGGGGCTCGGAGACGGCGTGTGGACGTATCGGGGCTTAGGAGACGACGCGTGGACTGATCGGAGCTCAGGAGAAGACGCGTGGACCGATCGGGGCTTAGGAGAGGACCCGTCGACCGATCGGGGCTCAGGAGACGACGCGTGGACCGATCGAGGTTTAGCAGAGGACGCGTCGACCGATCGGGGCTCAGGAGACAGTGAGTGGACGGATCGGGACTCAGGAGACGGCGCGTGAACCGATCGGCGCTCGGAGACGGGGCGTGGACCGATTGAGGTTTAGCAGAGGACGCGTCAACCGATCGGGGCTCAGGAGACAGCGCGTGGATCGATCGAGGTGTAGCAGAGGACGCGTCGACCGATCGGGGCTCAGGAGACGGCGCGTGGACGGATCGTGTCTCAGGAGACGGCGCGTGAACCCGTCGGCGCTCGGAGACGGGGCGTGTACAGATTGGGGCTTAGGAGACGGCGCGTGGACCGATCGGGGCTCGGAGACGGCGCGTGGACCGATCGGGGCTTAGGAGACGACGCGTGGACCGATCGGGGCTGAAAAGACGGCGCGTGGACCGATTGGGGCTCAGGAGACGGCGCGTGGACCGATTGGGGCTCGGGAGACTGCGCGTGGATGGATCGGGGCTTCGGGAACGACGCGTGGACCGATCGAGGTTCAGGAGACGGCGCGTGGACCGATCGGGGCTCGGAGACGGCGCGTGGAACGATCGGGGCTTAGGAGGCCGCGCGTCGACCGATCGGGACTCAGGAGACGGCGTGTGGGCCGATCGGGGCTCAGGAGGCGGCGCGTGGACCGATTGGGGCTCAGGAGACGGCGCGTGGACGTATCGGGGCTTAGGAGACGATGCGTGAACCGATCGGGGCTTAGGAGACGGCGCGTGGACCGATCGGGGCTCACGAGACGGCGCGTCGACCGATCGGCGCTCGGAGACGGGGCGTGGACCGATTGAGGTTTAGCAGAGGACGCGTCGACCGATCGGGGCTCAGGAGACAGCGCGTGGACGGATCGTTCTCAGGAGACGGCGCGTGAACCGATCGGCGCTCGGAGACGGGGCCTGGACCGACCGGGGCTCAGGACACCGCGCGTGGACTCATCGGGGCTCGGAGACGGCGCGTGGAACGATCGGGGCTCGGAGTCGGCGCGTTAACCGATCGGCGCTTAGGAGACGATGCGTGGACCGATCGGGGCTCGGAGACGGCGCGTGGACCGACCGGGGCTCAGGAGGATACGCCTGGACCGATCGGGGCTCGGCGACGGCGCGTGGACCGATCGAGGCTCGGAGACGACGCGTGTACGGATCGGAGATTCGGGGACGACGTGTGGAACGATCGGGGCTCAGGAGACGGCGCGTGGACCGATCGGGGCTCGGAGACGGCGCGTGGAACGATCGGGGCTCGGGTGACGGCGCGTGGACCGATCGGGGCTCAGGAAGCGGCGCCTGGACCGATCGTGGCTCGGAGACGGCGCGAGGAGGCATCTGGGCTTAGAAGACGACGCGTGGATCGATCGGGGCTCGGAGACGGCGCGTGAACCGACCGGGGCTCAGGACGCCGCGCGTGGACCTATCGAGGCTCGGCGACGGCGCGTGGACCGATCGGGGCTCGGAGACGGCACGTGGACCGATCAGGGCTCAGGAGACGGCGCGTGGACCGATCGGGGCTCGGAGACGGCGCGTTAACCGATCGCGGCTTAGGAGGCCGCGCGTGGACTGATCGAGGCTCGGCGACGGCGCGTGGACCGATCGGGGCTCGGAGACGACGCGTGTACGGATCAGGGCTTGGTGACGGCGCGTTTACCGATAGCAGCTCGGAGACGGCCCGTGGACGGATCGCGGCTTAGGAGACGGCGCGTGGAACGATCGGGGCTCAGGAGACGGCGCGTGGACCGACCGGGGCTCAGGAGGCCGCGCGTGGACCGATCGAGGCTCGGCGACGGCGCGTGTACCGATCGGGGCTCGGCGACTGCGTGTGAACGTATCGGGGTTCAGGAGACGGCGCGTGGACCGATTGGGGCTCAGGAGACGGCGCGTGCACCGATCGGGGCCCAGAGACGGGTCGTGGACAGATTGGGGCTTAGGAGACGGCGCGTGGACCGACTGGGGCTCAGGAGGTTGCGCGTGGAACGATCGGGGCTCAGGAGACTGCGCTTGAACTTATCGGCGCTCGGAGACGGCGTGTGGACCGATCGGAGCTCGGAGACGACGCGTGGACCGATCGGGGCTCAGGAGACGGCGCGAAGAGCGATCGGGCTCAGGAGAAGACGCGTCAATTGATCGTGGCTCAGGAGACGACGCGTGGATCGATCGGGGCTCAGAAGACGACGCGTCGACCGATAGGGGCTCAGGAGACGGCGCGTGGATCGATCGAGGCTCGAAGACGCCGCGTGGAACGATCGGGGCTCAGGAGACGGCGCGTGGATCGATCGGGGCTCGGAGACGGCGCGTGGAACGATCGGGCCTCAGGAGACGGCGCGTGAAATGATCGGCGCTCGGAGACGGCGCGTGGACCGATCGTGGCTTAGGAGAAGGCGCGTGGAACGATCAGGGCTCAGGAGACGGCGCGTGGAGCGATCGGGGCTCAGGAGACGGCGCGTGAACCAATCGGCGCTCCGAGACGGCGCGTGGACCGATCGGGGATGAGGAGAAGGCGTGTGGACCGGTCGGCGCTTAGGAAACGGCGCGTGGACCGATCGGGGCCCGGAGACGGGGCGTGGAACGATCGGGGCTCAGGTGACGGCGCGTGAACCGATCGGCGCTCCGAGACGACGCGTGGACCGATCGGGGCTCGGAGACAGCGCGTGGACCGACTGGGGCTCAGGCGGTTGCGCGTGGACCGATCGGGGCTTGGAGACGGCGCGTTAACCGACCGGGGCTCAGGAGACGACGCGTCGACCGGTCGGGGCTTAGGAGACGAAGCCTGGACCGATCGAGGCTTAGGAGGCGGCGCGTGGAACGATCGGGGCTCAGAATACGGCGCGTGAACCGATCGGCGCTCGGAGGCGGCGCGTCGACCGATCGGGGTTCGGAGACGGCACGAGGACCGTCTGGGGCTTAGGAGACGATGCGTGGACCGATCGGGGCTCGGAGACGGCGCGTGGACCAATCGGGGCTGAGAAGAAGGCGCGTTGACCGATCGCGGCTTAGGAGACGGCGCGTGGACCGATCGGGGCTCGGAGACGGCGCGTGGAGGCATCGGGGCTTTCAAGACGACGCGTGGACCGAACGGTGCTCAGAAAACGGCGCGTGGAGCGATCGGAGCTCAGGAGACGGCGCGTGGACCGATCGGGGCTCAGTAGACGGTGCGTGGACCGATTGGGGCTCGGATACGGCACGTGAAGCAACCGGCGCTCAGGAGGCCGCGCGTGGACCGATCGCGGCTCGTGCGACGGCGCGTGCACCGATCGGCGCTCGGAGGCGGCGCTGACCGATCGTGGCTTAGGAGAAGGCGCGTGGAACGATCGGGGTTCAGGAGACGGCGCGTGGACCTATTGGGGCTCGGAGACGGCGCGTTAACCGATTGGGGCTTAGGAGACGATGCGTGGATCGATCGGGGCTCAGGATCCTCGCGTGGATCGTTCGGGGCTCCGGAGGCGCCGCGTGGACCCATGGGGATCAGGAGACAGTGCGTGGACCCATCGGGGCTCGGAGATGGCGCGTGGACCGATCGGGGCTCGGGGACGGCGCGTGGACCGATCGGGGCTCGGAGACGACGCGTGGACCGATCCGGGCTCAGGAGACGGCGCGTGGAGCGGTCGGGGCTCAGGGGAAGACCCGTGGATCGATCGGGGCTCAGGAGACGACGCGTCGACCGATCGGGGCTCGGAGACGGCGCGTGGATGGACCGTGGCTTAGAATGCGGCACGCGGACCGATCGGGGCTCGGAGACGGCATGTGGATCGATCGTGGCTCAGGAGACGGCGCGTGGACCGATCGGGGCGTAGGAGACGACGCGTGTACCTATCGGGGATCAGGAGACAGCGAGTGGACCGATTGGGGCTCAGGAGACGGCGCGTGGACCGATCAGGGCTCGGACACGGCGCGTGGACCGATCGGGGCTCGGAGACGGCGCGTGGACAGATCGGGGCTCAGGAGACCGCGCGTAGACCGATCGGGGCTCGGCGACTGCGCGTGGACGTATCGGGGCTCAGGAGACGGCGGGTGGACCGATCGCGGCTCGGAGATAGCGCGTGAACCGACCGGGGCTTAGGAGGCTGCGCGTGGACCGATCGAGGCTCGGCGACGGCGCGTGGACCCATCGGGGCTCGGAGACGACGCGTGTACGGATCGGGGCTTGGTGACGGCGCGTTTACCGATCGCGGCTCGGAGACGGCCCATGGACAGATCGGGGCTGAGGAGACGGCGCGTGGGCCGAACGGGGCTCAGGAGACGGCGCGTGGACTGGTCGGGGCTTAGGAGACGACGCCTGGACAGATCGGGGCTTAGGAGGCGGCGTGTGGAACGATCGGTGCTCAGGAGACGGCGCGTGCACCAATCGGCGCTCGGAGACGGCGCGTGGAGCGACCGGGGCTCAGGAGACTCGTGTGGATCGGTCGGGGCTCCGGAGGCGCCGCGTGGACCGATCGGGGCTCGGAGACGACACGTGGAACGATCGGGGCTCAGGAGACGGCGCGTGGACCGATTGGAGCTCGGATACGGCGCGTGAACCGACCGGGGCTCAGGAGGCCGCGCGTGGACCGATCCGGGCTCGGAGACGGCGCGTGGAATGATCGGGGCTCAGGAGACGGCGCGTGGACCGATCGGGGTGGGGAGACGGCGCGTTAACCGATCGGGGCTTAGGAGACGGCGTGTGGTACGATCGGGGCTCAGGAGACGACGCGTGGATCGATCGGGGCTCAGGAGACGACGCGTCGAACAATCGGGGCTCAGGAGACGGCGCGCGAACCGCCTGGGGCTCAGGAGACTCGCGAGGATCGATCGGGGCTCCAGAGGCGCCGCGTGGACCGATTGGGACCAGGAGACGGTGCGTGAACCGTTCGGGGCTCGGAGACGGCGCGTGGACCGATCGGGGCTCGGAGACGACGCGTAGACCGATCGGTGCTCGGAGACAGCGCGTGGACCGACTGGGGCTCGGAGACGGCGCGTGGACCGATCGTGGTTTAGGAGAAGGCGCGTGGAATGATCGGGGTTCAGGAGACGGCGCGAGGAGCGATCGGGGCTCAGGAGAAGACGCGTCAATTGATCGGGGCTTAGGACACGACGCGGCGACGGATCGGGGCTTGGAGACGGCGCGTGGACCGATTGGGGCTTAGGAGACGACGCATGGACCGATCGGGGCTCAGGAGACGGCGCGTGGACCGATCGGGACTCAGGAGACGGCGCGTGGATCGATTGGGGCGTGGATACGGCGCGTGACGCGACCGGGGTTCAGGAGGCCGCGCGTGGAGCGATCATGGCTCGGCGACGGCGCGTGGACCGATCGGGGCTCGGAGACGACGCGGGGACCGATCGGGGCTCGGAGACAGCGCGTGGACGGATCGGGGCTCGGAGACGACGCGTGGACCGATGGGGGCTCGGATACGGCGCGTGAACCAACCGGGGCTCAGGAGGTCGCGCGTGGACCGATCGCGGCTCGGTGACGGCGCGTGGACCAATCGGGGCTCAGGAGGCCGCGCGTGGACCGATCGCGGCTCGGCGACGGCGCGTAGACCGATCGGGGCTCAGGAGGCCGCGCATGGACCGATCATGGCTCGGCGACGGCGCGTGGACCGATCGGTGCTCGGAGACGACGCGTGGACCGATCGGGGCTCGGAGACAGCGCGTGGACCGACAGGGGCTCAGGCGGTTGCGCGTGGACCGATCGGGGATCGGAGACGGCGCGTGAACCGACCGGGGCTCAGGAGACGACGCGTCGACCGGTCGGTGCTTAGGAGACGAAGCCTGGACCAATCGGTGTTTAGGAGGCGGCGCGTGGAACGATCGGGGCTCAGAAGACGGCGCGTGACCCGATCGGCGCTCGGAGACGGCGCGTGGACCGATCGAGGCTTAGGAGACGACGCGTGGATCGAGCGGGGCTCGGAGATGGCGAGTGGATGGACCGTGGCTTAGAATGCGGCACGCGGACCGATCGGGGCTCGGAGAAGGCGTGTGGACCGATCGGGGATCAGGAAACGGCACGTGGAGCGATCGGGGTTGAGGAGGCGGCGCGTGGATCGATCGGGGCTCAGGAGGCGACGCGTCGACGGATCGGGGCTTAGGAGACGGCGCGATGACCGATCGGGGCTCAGGAGCCTCGCGTGGGCCGATCATGGCTCGGCGACGGCGCGTGGACGGATCGGGGCTCGGAGACGACGCGTGAACCGACCGGGGCTCAGGAGGCCGCGCGTGGACCGATCGGGGCTCGGCGACGGCGCGTGAACCAACCGGGGCTCAGGAGGTCGCGCGTGGACCGGTCGCGGCTCGGTGACGGCGCGTGGACCGATCGGGGTTCAGGAGACGACGCGTGGATCGATCGCGGCTCAGGAAACGACGCGTCGACCGATCGGGGCTCACGAGACGGCGCGCAGATCGACCGGCGCTCAGGAGCCTCGCGTGGGCCGATCATGGCTCGGCGACGGCGCGTGGACCGATTGAGGTTTAGCAGAGGACGCGTCAACCGATCGGGGCTCAGGAGACAGCGCGTGGATCGATCGAGGTGTAGCAGAGGACGCGTCGACCGATCGGGGCTCAGGAGACGGCGCGTGGACGGATCGTGTCTCAGGAGACGGCGCGTGAACCCGTCGGCGCTCGGAGACGGGGCGTGTACAGATTGGGGCTTAGGAGACGGCGCGTGGACCGATCGGGGCTCGGAGACGGCGCGTGGACCGATCGGGGCTTAGGAGACGACGCGTGGACCGATCGGGGCTGAAAAGACGGCGCGTGGACCGATTGGGGCTCAGGAGACGGCGCGTGGACCGATTGGGGCTCGGGAGACTGCGCGTGGATGGATCGGGGCTTCGGGAACGACGCGTGGACCGATCGAGGTTCAGGAGACGGCGCGTGGACCGATCGGGGCTCGGAGACGGCGCGTGGAACGATCGGGGCTTAGGAGGCCGCGCGTCGACCGATCGGGACTCAGGAGACGGCGTGTGGGCCGATCGGGGCTCAGGAGGCGGCGCGTGGACCGATTGGGGCTCAGGAGACGGCGCGTGGACGTATCGGGGCTTAGGAGACGATGCGTGAACCGATCGGGGCTTAGGAGACGGCGCGTGGACCGATCGGGGCTCACGAGACGGCGCGTCGACCGATCGGCGCTCGGAGACGGGGCGTGGACCGATTGAGGTTTAGCAGAGGACGCGTCGACCGATCGGGGCTCAGGAGACAGCGCGTGGACGGATCGTTCTCAGGAGACGGCGCG